>JAWQFJ010007120.1:30000-37500 GCA_034096865.1 Theodoxus fluviatilis | reverse complement strand
GAGGGGAGGGGAGGGGAGGGGAGGGGAGGGCAGGGCAGGGCAGGGCAGGGCAGGGCAGGGCAGGGCAGGGCAGGGGAGGGGAGGGCAGGGGAGGGCAGGGGAGGGCAGGGGAGGGGAGGGGAGGGGAGGGCAGGGCAGGGGAGGGCAGGGGAGGGCAGGGGAGGGCAGGGGAGGGCAGGGGAGGGACAGGAGGAGAGGAGAGGAGACGGCAGGAGAGGAGACAAGTAGTGAGAAAGTGAGACGAGGCAAGACGAGACGGGACGAGACGAGACGAGACGAGGCGAGACCTAATGTAGACTGAAATAGCTGAGGTTATGATTGGGAAAACAAACCCAAAAAATACTCACGCAGTATCTTGATAAATATTAAAGTTGTGGCTCATATTACTGAGGAGCACAAAGCAACTAAGTCATTAACCCACCATTCAGTGGCACGAGGATAAAAAATCCATACGATACGAATTATGCTCCATTATGAAAATATCAAAAAGTTATCATCCTATTCCATGGCCTCTTCCACCACTATCATGAACCATGACTTATCTTGTTCAGTGTGGAGTCGCGAGAAATGAACTGTAAAAAAAAGATGTGTGCCACCTTGAACATGACTGACGCGCAGATTGCTGCGCATACACTTCTGAACGACTGAGTATGTATACCATCTGCTGCGCATACACTACTGAACGACTGAGTATACCATCTGCTGCGCATACACTACTGAACGACTGAGTATACCATCTGCTGCGCATACACTACTGAACGACTGAGTATACCATCTGCTGCGCATACACTACTGAACGACTGAGTATACCATCTGCTGCGCATACACTACTGAACGACTGAGTATACCATCTGCTGCGCATACACTACTGAACGACTGAGTATACCATCTGCTGCGCATACACTACTGAACGACTGAGTATACCATCTGCTGCGCATACACTACTGAACGACTGAGTATACCATCTGCTGCGCATACACTACTGAACGACTGAGTATACCATCTGCTGCGCATACACTACTGAACGACTGAGTATACCATCTGCTGCGCATACACTACTGAACGACTGAGTATACCATCTGCTGCGCATACACTACTGAACGACTGAGTATACCATCTGCTGCGCATACACTACTGAACGACTGAGTATACCATCTGCTGCGCATACACTACTGAACGACTGAGTATACCATCTGCTGCGCATACACTACTGAACGACTGAGTATACCATCTGCTGCGCATACACTACTGAACGACTGAGTATACCATCTGCTGCGCATACACTACTGAACGACGGAGTGGATCATGCCATCTGCTGCGCATACACTACTGAACGACTGAGTATACCATCTGCTGCGCATACACTACTGAACGACTGAGTATACCATCTGCTGCGCATACACTACTGAACGACTGAGTATACCATCTGCTGCGCATACACTACTGAACGACTGAGTATACCATCTGCTGCGCATACACTACTGAACGACTGAGTGGATCATGCCATCTGTTGCGCAGCACTTTTGAATTAACATGGCAAAAGTGTCGAAAAACTTTCGTGCCCTTTTCTTCGGGAAAACAAATCCAAATTCTTCCCAAAGTTATGACCTAGCACCATTGAATTGACGATCGACTGGTAAAGAGTTAAATACTCCAATGCTCATCAAGCGGCTACCTACCCACATCGCAAACATTTGTTGGGGGTCAGGTTGGGTTTGTCGCAACAAAACACGTGTCTAAACATAGAGTGTACGTCGATCTATGAATATATCTGGAAAACTCTACAGGTGTTGTACGACCTACACAGTGCGTTCGTCGATCTACAAATAGAACGCTTCTTGTCATTTAAATCAATCGGGAATTTTCCGATCTGTCCGTAGATCAACGTCCGTTCTATGTTTGGACACACGTTATTGGTATTTAAAAAATCGTTCCCTGAATTAATAGATACCGGTCAATTCGTCCTTCGATATGAATAGACCTGGAAAACCTATGTGGTCTAATTGTAGAAAGGCGTGAACCAACTGTCCAATCAGCATGGCGAAACAAACTTTTGGCGCGAAAATGACAGCAGATCTAATAATATTGTCCAGTGAAAGTATCGATGAACACTCTATGTTTAGACACATGTTGTTTTTTGTGGCGACAGGCTACCACCTGCTATCTACGCCTGTTGCTGAACTACTGCACGGTCGTAGCTGAAGGGAGTCCATGCAATGGCTGGTTGTTCCTGTGCCAGCTGAGAGGCGGGGACCCTGGCAGATGGCGGGTCTGGCTACCTGGCGGCTTCAGCTTTGATCTCAGTGTGCCCGGATGGCGAGGGGCCCTCGCTCCGGGGACAGCGCCTGGCTGATGAGCAGGGAAGAGAGGACACAGCGTTCACGCACACGGATGTTCTCATGAGTCGACGCTCGTCAGCAGTTTTGCCTGTGGAGATGTTTCTTAACGGATCGATGCAGCATTGGGCGTTCTGTTTCTTGTAACCCCCGCCAAGGAGGTTATGTTTTTCCTCAGTTTGTTCCTTCGTTTGTTACTCGGCAAAATAACTCTAAAAGCTCAACACGGATTCTGACGAAATTCGGTGCAACGTCAGGGTTTTTCCCATGAAACAATCCACTAAAATTTTGGAGGTTATCTGTTATTTGGTTTTGGAATTGGAAGCATAAACAATATTTCAAAGCGCACCATGAAGTTGATGACGTCAAACTGTTGATTGCGCCGGCGAATTCGTTCCCCACTCTGAGACCACTAGCAGAGGCTAAAATGACGTACACTTCTTAACGTCACGCCTGGCTGGCAGACGCTAAAATGAAGTACACTTCTTAAAGTTAGGCCTGGCTAGCAGAACGTTCTGCCTAAAGTATAGAAACCATGAAGAGAAAATGTGGCTTCTTTGGCGGAGGTTTGCACTTGTTGTCCTCCATAATCTTTTAGGCTGGTTTGAACGCACGGCTGGATTTGAATGACCTGACCAAGTTCCGATGCCGCATGGTAGCCACTTTGGCAGCTTGGGGCCGTACCTGGCTGAGCTACTGGAGCAGGCCCCTGGCTGAGCTACTGGAGCAGGCCCCTGGCTGAGCTACTGGAGCAGGCCCCTGGCTGGACTACTGGAGCAGGCCCCTGGCTGAGCTACTGGAGCAGGCCTCTGGCTGAGCTACTGGAGCAGGCCCCTGGCCGAGCTACTGGAGCAGGCCCCTGGCTGAGCTACTGGAGCAGGCCTCTGGCTGAGCTACTGGAGCAGGCCCCTGGCTGAGCTACTGGAGCAGGTCCCTGGCTGAGCTGCTGGAGCAGGTCCCTGGCTGAGCTACTGGAGCAGGCCTCTGGCTGAGCTACTGGAGCAGGCCCCTGGCTGAGCTACTGGAGCAGGCCCCTGGCTGAGCTGCTGGAGCAGGTCCCTGGCTGAGCTACTGGAGCAGGCCCCTGGCTGAGCTACTGTAGCAGGCCCCTGGCTGAGCTACTGGAGCAGGCCCCTGGCTGAGCTACTGTAGCAGGCCCCTGGCTGAGCTACTGGAGCAGGCCCTTGGCTGAGCTACTGGAGCAGGTCCCTGGCTGAGATACTGGAGCAGGCCCCTGGCTGAGCTACTGGAGCAGGTCCCTGGCTGAGCTACTGGAGCAGGCCCCTGGCTGAGCTACTAGAGCAGGCTCCGATAACCCAGCAGTCAGGGGTTCCCGCTGACGGGAGGAACATCGATCGTTTCCGGCCGTACGTTACTCTCGGTATATTGCTGTACAATAATTACGTGCGTGCTCGTGCCTGTCCATGAGTTGCCACACGACCATTCGCCCGAGACATTGTAATCAGTGGCAGCCTAGATGATCACACATTTTCAGTTGGATGGCTGTTGTAACTCGCTTAAATGGATGGAGAAAGTTTTAAGGCCTATCAGTCTTTGTAGGCTATGTAAGGCCACTGAGCACGAAAATCACTAGAAGTGTATAAAATAAGCGCAAATTAAGTCACGATGTCCCTATTTATTCGCCTCTAACAAATCGCGTAGGGAGACACGCTGGGACTATTCTGACTTCCAACCTCGCTTAATGAGGATAATGACACCGATGTTTATGAAGAATGAGGCGATAACTAAGATCAATACAATGACGACTAGGCCAATATCCATGATGATAACAATGATGACGACAACGACCGTTTTGAGATGTTTAAGGTGTTGTTGGTACTTAGGTTTAAAAATGAGGCACATAAGTCAGGCTTAAATACAGCGAGATCATCACTACTGATTTGGAAAAGTTGTAGAATATCGGACGTCAAATCATGACGCACAAAACGTTCATTGCCACATTCTACCTGTACAGTCAGTATTGAATAACTGCAATCTCAAAGACCTCAGGCCATGTGTGTTTGCCTGCTTGCCTTATTCCTCAGTCCATCCCTCCAATCGTAAAGCATACATACACTCTCTGTTCAATAGAAACACGTAGTGAAAGAAAATAAAGCTCTAAGCTACGGACAATGAGGGTGTGGAGAGATGAGGTGAAGTTAGATGGGACGTTAATAGCGCTAGCGCAGACTGCCGATTAGATCTGCAAGAAAATGCAATCAATTCCGTTAGTATCGAGTTGATCATAGATTTCTACCAGAATTCAGCCAATGATCACATCAGATAGGCACTACCAGCCAAGCTTGTGCGAAAATATTGGCGAAAATTTTCGCCAAATTGTTTGCTATCTGAAACTCTTCTCGACAAGCTACCTCTTTTAACGCTGAACGCACAATAGTGACATTATAACTGGCAAGTAAATCTTCAATATGCCGGTCCGCATCGCGGCAGAATCTGAAAAAAACCTGAATGCATGAAAACCCACCATCAGCCTCTTCTTTGCTTCTTTCTTTGCTTGTTTACTTGCTTGTTTGTTTGCTTACATTTTCGATACAAATTTTTTTTGGTACATTAGACAAGAGCATAAACATGCAAAGAGGCATGCATCTTTTTATCGGTGATGCAGGCAAGGCATACATAGTCGAAGACTAGGGAACCATAGTACAGTGTCTATAAACAGAAAACACAGTAAACACAGCTTGAACCATGCGCTTTCCCTGGCGCGACCCAAAGACCCATTAACGCGACACAAAATCCATTGTACATACGTTTCTATTGCATTATGTACGCAGGACTCGACACTACTGAGCAGTGCACCGTGTCGCATCCTGGAGTGGGCATCGAACTAGACCGGGGAGTTAAAAATAAACATGAGAGGTTTAAAAGTTTGAAATACGTTCCTCGTACATTATTCAGCATCATTATCATAGACAACGCATTTATTTATATTCGAATGAAATGTCTTTTCTCCAGAAAAAAAATAATCAATTGGTTCGAGAGTACATATATACCGTGATACGTGATCATGGCACCACCATGCTCCTTTTAGACTGTGACACATTTCAATACTAGAAACCCTGGTTTTGAATAAATTATTACGCGGTTTTGAATACACCGTGAGACAATGTTCCCTTCGAATTTCGTTTTGCATAAACACGTCTTGAGTCCTGCTTAAAACTGTTTATGGTTGAAGACATCTTCAGTGGTTCTGGTTTGTGTTTACCTTATTATTTCATGTTTACTCTCAGAGGAATTGATCTGTTATGACACAACGATAAACAAATCATTTCATTTAAACTTTCTTAATAACCATCTACTCTCCTCCAAATTTCTAAGACATAAGAACAAAACTGAACTCTTGCACGACATTTTTCACAACAGAGGACAAACCCACCCACTGTTATACATGAGTACGACAGGACATCCCTTTGTATGGACTCAGGATAGTGCTCAAATTGTGACCATGACAAGCTTACTCTTAAGGGCATGATGATGATGATAATGATGATGATGATGATGATGATGATTATGATGATGATGATGATGATGATGATGATGATGATGATGATGATGATGATGATGATGATAATGATGATGATGACGATGATGATGATGGTGTGGATGACGACGACGACGATGACGACGACGACAAGACTTTTTTAACGGCCTTTTCACCCTTTGTAGGCTATGTAAACCATTGACTACGAATTCATTACAGCTGGTTGAGTAAGTACAAATCAAGACACGATCTCCCTAGTTACTTTTCTTGTATAGGGAGGTGCGGTGTGTCTATTCTGACCCCCATCCCTCAGGGGGATTCCCGAGGGGAACTGCTGGGGAAGGGAGGGGAAACATCCCGGACGAGCCCCCAAACTAGGTGCGCATTCTTGCTGTCACATTACTTCAACCTGAGGGCTGGCACGCTGGTAGAACGGGGTCACGCTCTGCCACAAAAGCACGTCATTACCTGAGAAAAATTGGACGGGATGGAGTAGCGGGTGCAGGCACTAGCACTTGGCAGGAAAATGATCGGGTAGACGGCAAGGTGGCGCTGAATCTCCCTCCACCCTCTCTTTCTCCCCGCCCTCTTCCTCAAATAGGTTGAATTCCAGTGGCTGCAGAAGTGAGTGTGTGGGCTGGTGGGGTGGGTGGGGATGAAGGTGGATGGATGGGTGGGTAGGTAGGCAGGTAAATAGGTAGGCAGGCAGACACACAGGGAGAGAGAGAGAGAGTGAGAGAGAGAGAGAGAGAGAGAGAGAGAGAGAGAGAGATTTATGTGAGAGAAATGGGTCGGCAGGGAAAGGTGTGTGTGTGCGTGTGTGCGTGCGCGCGCGTGCGCGCGTGTGTGTGTGTTTAGGTGTGTTTTGGTGTGTAGGTGTGTGTTAGAGAAAGTGCCAGGAGTGCAATCGCAAGAATGAGAGTGGGTTCATATTTGGAAGTTATGTGTGTGTAAAGTTAGTTAATCAATATCCACATGCAGAGAAGCATTTGCATTTGCGTAAAGTCACACATTCATGCAGGTTTTTGAGTACAACTGTCTGTATGGGAACGTTTCTACAGGTACTTTACTTTCAGCATGAGCGGATTTCTCAATCGTGTAGTTGACCTCAACTATTCACAGTTTTACACACTCTATCCTACACGCCTGCAAATTGGTATTGGAGCCTGCGGCTCTGTGCTTGGTTCCCGGAGTGTTTATTTGCTAAACTTCCCTCATCTTAACGACTCATCAGCGCTATCTAGCGCTGCCATCTGACCCGAGGCGTGGCCACATTGGGACGATAACGATCTGCCTCGCCTTGCAGGCTGTCCTCTGCCAGACATGACGTCTTCATCAACGCTGACAACTCGCTGCCCACTGCTACGTCATCATTGGACGGGGTAGGACTTCAAAACTGATCACACGTGCTGCAGCAGTTCAGAAGGAAACATATGATTGGCGGATCTTCCTCCTCATCGCCTGTCTCCGATACAGCCCTGATTCTGTGTTAACTGGCATCAAAATGTGTCAGTTCACGGTAATTCTGGCTGGAAAATTCAAAGGCAGCCAGCTGCATTTTATATTTCCATGGTCGATTTACCTTCTCATGCCTTTATGATTATGTCCACATCTTTAGTAACTCATCGAAGAGTACATTAATCAGATGCTCACTGCCGGGATTCT
>JAWQFJ010007120.1:22500-25000 GCA_034096865.1 Theodoxus fluviatilis | reverse complement strand
TGTGCGTATATCTGTGTCCTAGAGTGTGTCTAAGACATTGTGCGTGCGTGCGTGCGTGCGTGAAGATGGAACACTCACAAGTGGAAGCTAAACGTAAAAAAGAGCTTGTGTCGACATTTTGTGACCCCGTCATGATGGCGAAGTACAGTCGGCTGTAGTTTCTATTTGCTTTCACACAGTACAACCACTTAAGTGTTGCAGATACTGCAAGAAGGGTTTCATTTCAGGCTGATGCTTGCTTTTCGTACAGCGTTTTGGCGCCTGTGCACATGGCGTCTCTCACGCAAACCTAACAAGTGGTTGGAGCGCTCGCCCTCACTCGCTTGCGGCAAGCGTTGGCGGTGATCGAAGCTGCGCAGAGATGAAGGTGCATTCTCGCACACAAAGCTTTACTTGCATTGCTTCTTCCACCTTGGGGTAAAACCGCGTGCATGTGAGGGCAGTGACGTCACACACGAGTGAGGTGAAGCCTTTAAATGGCCATAAGACAACACGAGGTTGGAACATTCCTTAAGGAGGGGAGTTGATGCTGGTATCTGATTATGTGCGTCCCATCTTTCTGTCAGTGTGTTTGTCGTTAGAAGGGCAGCAAAGGCTTGATCTAATGGCCCAGTGATAAGGGGGCAAAGTCCAATGCAGTTTCTGAGCCGGGTATGGGTAAGAAATTGCTGTATTAAACATCACCTTCACCTTTACGCCTGTTGAAATAGTAAATTCCGCTCAGTATAACTTCGTCCGTTTCGCTAACATAAAGACAGCCTGATATGTTATCAGGTCTTCTAGCTGGGATGGATGGACGGATGAACAGATGGATGGATAGATAGATGAATGGATGGATGGATGGATGGATGGATGGATGGATGGATGGATGGATGGATGGATGGATGGATGGATGGATGGATGGATGGATGGATGGATGGATGGATAGATGGATGGATGGATGGATGGATGGATGGATGGATGGATGGATGGATGGATGGATGGATGGATGGATGGATGGATGGATGGACGGATAGATGGATGGATGGACGGATGGATATTTGGTTGGATGGATGGATGGATGGATGGATGGATGGAGTTTTACGGCATATCAGCCTTTGTCGGCTATGTAAGGCCACTGAGACGAAAATCACTAGCATAGTTCAGAGTAAACGCTAATCAAGTCACGGTGTCCCTGGTTATTCGCCTCTTACGAATCGCGTAGAGAGACGTGATAGGCCTGAAGGGAGACGTGGTGAGTCTATTCTCACCTAGAACACATCAGGAGGTCTTCTAGCTGGCCAAAAGTCTCGCTGCACAACAAGTGATAGATACTGAAGTCCGCAATGGTGGAAATGGCAGAGAGCACATTATGATGATTGCACTATCATTTAGGGTGCTGAGCATGTGAACCGAGCATGCAAGATGGCAGTGATAGAATGACTGAAAGAGGTAACGAACGAACGAATGAATGGATGGATGATTAATTGAGGCCTTACTTTCAATCAGCCTTTCGGGCTGTGTGAGGCAATTGACTATGCATCACTGGAGATGGTTAGATCGAGTGCATGTCAATTTATTCGCCTTTTATGAATCGCGTGGGGACAACACGTGTCTATTCTTATTCCCAATCCACACGGGGTGGCACGGATAGAAAAGACCAGCATGGAGATGTTCTGTCTGCCGAGCACACGACAATTCTTCAGCGGGGTGCAGGCAGCGGTCTATGGTCGCTTCTTAGATCATCTGCTCTTTTACACAGACACGAGCACATTCTCTCTCTCTCTCTCTCTCTCTCTCTCTCTCTCTCTCTCTCTCTCTCTCTCTCTCTCTCTCTCTGTCACACACACACACACACACAAACACACACACGCACATGCTCACGCACACACACATGCACGCACGCACGCACGCACACACACACACATGAACGCACACTCATTTACAGCTAGGACGATGTAATAAATAGCTTAGACATGTTCCATTAGTACCAAATGGAGTAAAATACTCCTAGTCTAAACAGGAGGGCGGGAATCTGAGTAGATCGGGGTGGATAGCGGGTGATACGGGTGCAGTTCTCTTGGTGTAAGGTGCTGGGTGCAGAGCAGGAAGGCGCAGTGTTAAGCGGGTGGATGTTTGATACGAAATGACTAGCGATTGTTTCTCCGGCGTGAGAAATTCAAGCGGCAGCGATCGGGTTACCCAAAGATTAAAAGTTGAAGGCTACGCACGTCTATAAATAAATTATTCCCCGAACAAAGGGATGTGAGACTGCACCTTGTGTTTTAAACGACAGAGAGCTGCAGGTTGATTTGTGGTCGCCAGTCGAGGCTGGTCTCTCGCGAGATCCCGGCGATAACAGGCTTCCTGAAAACATGAAGCACCATCTCGCCTGCATTCCATTACAGCTCCCTGGATCCACCAGGCCTCCACCCCATTTATCCTCCCCCTCCTTTAAATTACCTCCCCTTCCCTTTGCCCGTCAACTTCCACTCCCTTACCCCTACCCCTCCCTTCTTCA
>JAWQFJ010007120.1:12500-17500 GCA_034096865.1 Theodoxus fluviatilis | reverse complement strand
CTTAAATTAAATATTAAAAAATTCCGAAATACACTATATTATAATCCATACGTTTGATCAAATACATTTTCTTCATTTACACAAAATTTAGCGTCTATATAATGACAATACATGCAGCCTTTTTGCCTATACATACCGTAACCATACCACTATCCACTATGACCAATTCACAACCATGTAAGTTGTTCCTTAATGCAGAGCAAAACTACCTCTACTACTCTATATCAACACCTAATCATCCATCCAAAACTAAAGACCTTGACACTGAATCAAATATTCTCATTAGTAGCTAAGTAATGATCAAACTTCAGAGTTCTAGTTATGAATGTGTATCCATACATACAAATATCCACACTCGTCAAAACCCACTTATCATCTTAAATCTTACTATGCTCTTATATTGCTGGCAGTTTCTTTCAATTTTTCAACTGTTCAACTTTTCAACTATTGTCATGTTGTCTAATTGACCGCTACCGAAAAAGCCGGCACAAACTATTCATTCCTAAAGGATACTCTTCAAGCCTAATTTATCCACCTTCCCAGTATCTCCAAAATCATTTAAACCTGTAAAATTCTACACTTTAAAACGAAAACAAAATTTGCAGACAATGTCATTATACTTTTTCAATATTAAAACATTACTCTTCAACCTCTGTTAATCCACTCATATCATCTGTACACCTTCCAATTCCCTATCCACCCTGCCCTTCCTCCTTCCTAGCTGTCTATAAACTTAGTTATATTTCTATGTCTGTGTGTGTCTGTCTGCGTCTGTGTCTGTCTGCGTCTCTGTTTGTGTCTCTGTCTGTGTCTCTGTGTTTCTGTCTGTCTGTGTCTCTCTCTGTCTGCGTCTCTGTCTGAGTCTCTGTCTGTGTCTCTGTGTCGTGGTGTGTCTGCCTGCCTGCCTGCCTGCCTGCCTGTTTGTCTGCCTCTCTCTCTCTCTCTCTCTCTCTCTCTCTCTCTCTGAGTGAGACACGGGATGACGGCAAGAAAGCTGCCGTGCCTTGTTTCCGGAGAGAGATTTCCAGCAAATCGCCCACATCCTCCACACCCCAGCCCGCCAGCCCTCTAGCTGCGTGGAAGCCAGCGATAGAATTTCAGTTTCCGCACTGATGGCGATTGTCTTCCTGGCCCGAGGCTGGGCAAATCGTCGCCTGTCAGGTGGGACTAGGCAGACTGGCAGGGAACCACGACAGCGGACAGCGCACGGCGAGCCAGCAGCCACGAAGCCAGTCGATGGTGAGACATAGGCTAAAAGCGCGCTTTTTCCACACTCGTGAAAAAGCACCAAAGTTTGACTTTGAGGCATTGGTGAAGCAGACGGAAAATCAGCAGCCACGAAGCCATTCAATGATGGGACAGAGCCTAAAAGCGCGGTCTTTCCATACTCAAGAAAAAGCACTTGTTTGACTTTGAGGCACTCTCGAAGCGGATGGAACACCAGGAATCACGAAGCCATTCGATGGTGGGACAGAGACTAAAAGCGCGTGTTTTAGTACTCGTGAAAGAGAGCTAAAGTTTGACATCGAAGCACTCACGAAACTAATGGGACGCCAGTAGTCAAGTAGCCAGTCGATGGTGGAATACGGACAGCCAGTTGGGTGACATAGGCTAAAAGCGACCTTATTTTATTATTGGAAAAAAGGACTAAAGTATGGCGTCATAGCACTCATGAAGCAGATGAAATGCAACAGGCCAGTAGGCAGTAAGAGGTCAATAATTTGACATGGGCTTAAAGCGCGCTTTTTCACACTCATAAACAGTGTAAGGTTTAGCGCTAAGACATGGTCCAGGGCGAACACTACTCAGGAAGCAATCAGCCAAAAGACTATCGATGGAGGGACGGGTGCTGACCTCCTGCGTTCTTTTTTTGCCTTAGGGAAAATACTGAACACTAGCACTTCCGAGGCACTCTCCACACGGCAGGCCAGCTGTCATGCAGACTGAATGGTGCAACATGGACCCAAAGCGCACTTAAGTCCCATTCTTGAGAAAAGCACAGAAGTCTTAGCACGATGAGCCATTCACAGCACACAGCACACAGCACACAGCAGACAACAGGCCAATAGGCGAGTATTTGGTCGACGGAAGGAGAGTAGCTATCAGCACGCTTTTTAAGATTTTCAAAAGAACTAAAGGTTAGCGTGACATTTACGAAGCAGACAGCATGCCAACAGGTACAACGCCATTTCATAATGGGTCGTTAAAAAAATAACAGCGCGTTTTTCAAAAAGAACAAAACTTAATGGCGTGATATTTTCTAAAGTTCAGAAGTCAAGAGGACAGTGATGCATGCATTCGGGATGCTAGTACAAGAGTGAAGAAAACAAATCCCTCGGAATGTCTTCAAAGTCACCCGCCTCAGCGAGCCGACATGCAGTCAACGTTATGAGCGAAAAGCGCTTTTTCGTGAGACAAAAAGGTTTCCAACGCTTTGTTCTAACAGCCCATAGATATGACGCCAAGACGAAACTAGCAGACCACTGTGAATAAGTAAGAATAGTCAGGCTAGATTAAAAGAAAACTCTTATAAAATGACATACGGTTCTCATCTAAGAAGCTATCCTGTCGCCAATTCATCCACCCATAGCTACTTCCTCTCTACTTTCCTTCCTTTCGTGTATCAAAAACAAACAAAACAAAACAAAAATGAAACAACACACACACACACACACACGCACGCACACACACACACACACACACACACACACACACACACACACACACACTACTCAACAGCACGTTACAAAAGAGAACCCCTTCCCACACAGACAGAGGCGGATTACTCATTCACCATGAAAAACACACACAAGCATTCATTTATTTTCATTTCACTCCAAAACTACCGAACTTTTTTCTCGGCAGGTGGACGTGCTTTTAGCCTTTGCTGAGCAGGCCAAGAAGGAGCGGGGCATGACGGGAAGGCAAGATGGCGGGTGTGGCGTGATGGGCAGGCGGACCAGACCATAATAGGCGGGCCAGCGCCGCCTGCTCTAATTGGCATCCATTAGGGGTGGGATGAGGAGATTAGATACAATCATCAGACATTTGATCAACTTTCACATCGGCGCTCTGCTGGCCGGCTCAAGAAACAGCTGAGAGAAAAAGAAAGAAAAAAAAGAAGAGTGGAGTGGGGTGGAACATGGTGCTGAGAAGGACAGACAAGGTTTGCGTGTGTGTGTGTGTGGAGGGGGGGATAGATGGATGCGGTGGCAGGAAGGAAGACGAGGAGGTGGGGTTGGTGGGTGTTAGGAAAGAAAAGGGGTGGTGATAATTGGAAAGGACGGTAGATAAATTAATAAGAGAAAAGGGCTAATCAGCACTAACAGGGTGGCGTAGAGGAAGGAAGGTGCTGGAAATATACCTGGGGTTGGGAGTGGATGACACCAAATTAGACGCAATGAGGGGAGGAGAACAGCGGAAAGACAGAACGTCGAATAACAAAAGCAGGAAAGAGGTTACGGGATCGTGCGTGGGTAGATCTGGATAGGCACAAGATATCAGGATACCGCAAAAGAATGGGGTGGGGGGTGGGGGGTGGGGGGTGGGGGCGGGAGTGGGGGGAGTCGAAGACCATTAGACTATCAATCTGGCATAGGACTGAAAACAAATCGGAACACTGGTGTGTGGCGTGGGAACTGAAGTGACTGGGAAGGGTGCTGAGTTTTAGATAGCAAATTATCTCTCATACATGGGCCTCAAACCACGTTACACCTTACCCTCTGATCATTAGGCCACTTGGTCCATCCTTTAGCGGCACCTGACGACAGACACAGAGTGACAGACAGCCTGGAGGAAACAGTCAGGAACCAGTACCACTCCACCCCCTGAGGAGTATTCCAACCTCATGCTGGCTGACAGTTGTAAACATGGGTAAGTCGCACCAGGGTGGGTCCTCACTGTCCTCGCAGCTGTCTGGAGTTACTTCATAACGAAGAAAAGCAATGCAAGCAAAGTAGCTAGCCTGAGGATGCAACTACAGGATCTGCGCAACTGCCCACGCCTTTTCCGCAAGGCGCGAGTAACTGTGAGCGAGGTCCTTACCACTGGACTAGAGACTCCAGAGTGGAGAAATAGCGTGATCGGGAAAGGGATTTAACAAAAATGGGGACAGGTAAGCGTATGGGTGAGGGGGTGGGGTGAGAGGGTGGGGTGAGGGGGTAGGGTGAGGGGGTGGGGTGAGGGGTCGATAGGGATGTGTTGTCTGCCAATGCTGCATAGGATACTAAAACAAGGAGCGGACAAGATGAATGATATACGGGTAGGGTGGAGGATGGACGGAGGAGGAAGGGAATGAGGAATGGAGTGAAGGGAGAAACGATGTGCATCGTTTCTCCCTTCACTCCATTCCTCATTCCCTTCCACAGGATGAGAGGAGAAAGGGTGGAGTGGGGAAGAAAGGGGTGGAGTGGAGGGGGAAGGGGTGGGAAGGTGAAGCTTTGAAACAGCGTGGCAGGCAGACCAATCATGTCAACGTCAAGACAACGTCACCGGCGCAGCGTGGCAGGCTCTGCCGTGGAGCCAGACAAGGGTCTGTGAAGTCAGGGGTGAAATGGAGTGTTTGTCTGCCTGCCCTCTGTGTACTGCAATCTCAAATGCCAGCCTTCACTGACTCCACATCATTACATGCAGACTGCAACAACACAACTAAGAGTCTTCTTGTGCAGACGAGCTCTCCATGCTTATTAGACAACAACAATAGATTCAGTAAGCGTTATCGACTGACTTGGACAGTTCTTATTTTCACATCGTAGAAAATCAACTACAAAACAGTGTAACGTCCTCGACGGGTTAGATTTTTTTCAACACTACTTATCAAGTCAGTAGATGGCTTGATCAGTGCGAGGATCGAACTCAGGTATTCAGAGTCAAAGCTCCGCGTGCGGGCACGTCAAGAGTATGAGGACCACGAGGGACGCTGGCCCACGGCGGGATGACACTTAGCGTGACACCGAGGAAGGGACGGAGACGAGGAAGCACAGAGAACCCTTCCCAAGGGC
>JAWQFJ010007120.1:0-7500 GCA_034096865.1 Theodoxus fluviatilis | reverse complement strand
AGAGAGAGAGATATTGAGAGAGATATTGAGAGAGATATAGATTGAGAGAGATATATTGAGAGAGAGAGATTCTGTATGTGTGCCTGTATGAGTGTTTGCCTGTTTGTATGTGTGGGAGCGTCAAAGAATGTGTCTCTGTGTGAATACCTCCGAGAGAAAGATATTGAGAGAGAGAAATAGATATATATATATATAGAGAGAGAGAGATATTGAGAGAGATATTGAGAGAGATATTGAGAGAGATATTGAGAGAGATATAGATTGAGAGATATATATTGAGAGAGAGAGAGATTCTGTATGTGTGCCTGTATGAGTGTTTGCCTGTTTGTATGTGTGGGAGCGTCAAAGAATGTGTCTCTGTGTGAATACCTCCGAGAGAAAGATATTGAGAGAGAGAAATATATATATATAGAGAGAGATATTGAGAGAGATATTGAGAGAGAGATATATTGAGAGAGATATATTGCATGAGAGAGAGAGAGATTCTCTATGTGTGTCTGTATGAGTGTCTGACTGTATGTGTGGGAGCTATCAGTTATCTCCATCAGATAAGTATTTGCATTTTCGGTTTGATTGCTTAATACTCTTTCGCAGTCTCGTAATCAACCTGTGACCAAACCTAACGTGTAAATGAATCTTTAGTGGTTTTCTATTCAGTTCTACTGAAACACGAGTCAGACAGTGGAGATGCAATATATCACGGTCGACGACCACTGGGACCACCACGGTGGCAAAACTAATATTGTTGACAATAAACCGCACAAATCCACACGTAAAAATCCATTCGAATCGAAGAGGAGTTATCACCACCAGAACAGCAAATTAAAATAATTTATATGGGAAATGTCTGCATAGTTTTCAACAGCATATTCTTCATGAACACGACATCAGCTAAACTCAGCTGTCGGTAACCACTTCCCCCGCTCCCATCAAACCTGCATCGCTCATCTCACCAGTCATCCTTTCCCCCATCCCAGCTTTCTCCCCACACCCCACACCGAGGGACTAATTGAAAACAAAAGCGGGCTGGGGGGACGGGTGGGTATGTGGGCGGACAATCATGGGATAGGAGTGGTAGGATTTAGTGGCTGGCAAAGGGGGGAACAACCACGGAGACCAGTGCTCTAGGAGAAGGTAAGGGGAGTCAGGGTGGGGGATGAGAGAAGCAGGGGTGGGGGTGGGGAGCAGAAGCGACTGAGAGAAAGGGAGCAGGCCGCGCCTTCATCAGGCCGGTGTCAGTCAGGGGGGCATCGGCGCGAGCCGGTGGCGCACGCGTTCAATTGTGGTTAATCAGGCGACGGCGCCATTGAAACGGCGCGAAGCAGAAGGGTCCCCAAGAGTCAGACGCCATACATCACGAGCTCTGAAATCGATCTCGAGCGATGGCGACTTAATCGAGGCAGTAAATTCGCCGTGAAGACGTAACGCGGTGATGAGTCCTCGCCCAATATCATTCAATAAAGACCCGCCTTCAAACAAACACGTTTTCAGGAAGAAGTGAGCGTGATTTTGCCGATGTCCAGGTTTTCCAAGCGTTGGAAATCGCGGGGTTTTCTGGTTCGTTGGCAAAGAAAGCTTGCCTTGGATTCATTGTTAAAAGAGGAAAACGCAAACTTCTTCAAGGCGATGATAGCCATGCTCTCTTTAGCGTCAATATCAGTAGGATACTGCAGTAATACTGTATAAACAGCACTAACACTTGTGAAAAATGAAATGTTTAAATCTTTATTCTACATTTATTGGAAACAATGAGTTGTCGTCGTTGAATGAATGCACGAATGAACGATTAAATGAATAAATGAATGATGTAGGTATTTGTAGGCCATGTAAGGCCATCGATCACAAAAACACTCGAACGAGAAAGTCAAGTCACGACTTCCCTAGTTATTCCCCTTTCCGAATCGCGTAATGAGATGCGGTGGATCTATCCCTTCCCCCACCCACCTCCACACACCCACCCCAACCCATATCGCGTAGTTAATTGCGGTGGGTCTATCCCCCCACCCCCCCCCACCCCAACCCATATCGCGTAGTGAGATGCAGTGGGTCTATCCCTCCCCCCCCCCCCACCCACCCCAACCCATATCGCGTAGTTAATTGCGTTGGGTCTATCCCTCCCCCCCCCCCCACCACCCACCCCAACCCATATCGCGTAGGTAAATGCGGTGGGTCTATCCCCCCCACCCCACCCACCCACCCACCCACCCCAACCCATATCGCGTAGTGAGATGCAGTGGGTCCATCCCTCCCCCCCCCCCACCCACCCACCCCAACCTATATCGCGTAGTGAGATGCGGTGGGGCTATCCCTCCCCCCCCCCCCACCCACCCACCCACCCCAACCTATATCGCGTAGTGAGATGCAGTGGGTCTATCCCCCCCCCCCCCCACCCACCCACCCCAACCCATATCGCGTAGTTAATTGCGTTGGGTCTATCCCTCCCCCCACCACCACCCACCCCAACCCATATCGCGTAGTTAATTGCGGTGGGTCTATCCCCCCCACCCCACCCACCCACCCACCCACCCCAACCCATATCGCGTAGTGAGATGCAGTGGGTCCATCCCTCCCCCCCCCCCCCACCCACCCCAACCTATATCGCGTAGTGAGATGCGGTGGGGCTATCCCTCCCCTCCCCCCCCCCCCCCCCCCCCACAACCCATAGGGGAATATCGTCGTCGTCGGGGAACAAAAAAAAACCCACAGATACGACCAAACTGGGTGGGGGGGGGGGGGGGGGGGGAGATAAACTTTCACGTCGCTTCTCCAAGTCTCACGAGAACCCGTTAGTAGAAATCGTGCTGTTCGCACTTGTCAAACTCGATCCAAGGAAACGCTGAAGAATGCGACCAGACGACTCAAAAAGCAAGGCTAACTGCGATATCCCAGCGACAACAACACTCATGGTGCGGCATCAACAAACCAGCCTCGCTGCTGGGACCCGTTCTCATTAAACTTCAACTCAAATCACCCGAGCGGCAGGACTTCCATGGGCCATAAAGCACCGTGACTGAGAAGGCGGTCATCGCTCTGCACATTGGGGACCAATTTCAATGAAGGGCCATGAACGTTGAGTCTCCCCAAGTCCCATGCAGCCTTACAGCCTCCATGTGTGGGCGACCTGTGGTCACAGCCGGGCAGCCGACGACGGCGAGGAGCCAGTGTGGGGGGCGACGACTGAAGCGATGTGACAGCCGATAACGCTTGGACGGAGAGATCCTCGCCAGGGGCGGCAACCCTGGTCTCCTCAACGCCCTGATAGCGAAGATAGTGAGTGTAGCGGCGGCCTGCCCGCTTCTAATCACCGAGGGGACGACCGGGCCCTCCCTCCCACCCCCTTCTCCCACAATCCCCACTTCCCACCCATTCCGCCCGCCCCCTTTGGTAATCTCCCCCCCCCCCCCCCCCCCCCCCCGCCCCCTCGGAGTCCAATTCTCACACACTCGCTTCCTCTTCCTCCTCCGCTTCTTCACGTACAAGCACGCAGTAGTCCCGGTAGACGTGCAGAGGTGCAAATAGTCCTGTGCGAAGTCACATGTATTCCTGAATTCAAGGCAATGAAAATGGTGATGAACATCGTTGGCCATCTCATTCAAAGCTTTCGAAAGATGAATATTCCCCGTGTTTGTGTCTTTAAAGTGAATATATGTGGTGTTTTGATTTCTGCAAGACTGTCTCATGGTTTCAGTCATTTCTGAGGTCTGGAGTAAACTCCATGAAATAAAGGTATTTTTGCCGCACAGACTTGGACACTCCCGTACACTGAATTTAAGTTATAGTTGCACAAGAATGTACCAAGTAAATGGGAGGAAAATATTCACAAATAAATACACCAAATCCTTACAAATTGCCAGGAACACAAGCTGAACTTGTAGTTGAAAAGCATGACATCCGCAGCTTTTCAACCGCGTTACTAGACTTCTGCTTACTCCACAGTTGATCAACACAAATATCGCGGTCGTTACCACAGGCTCTTTCTAAAAGACATCGCGCGCAATCAATAATGCAGCCACGAGACATGTTGGGATTTACCTCCCTTCTACGCCTATTCAAACCCCCATTGTAGTAATCTCCCTTGGCAGGGGCGGTAACCCCAGCCGCAGATTGGCCTCGTGACCAGGCCAAGCCCCAGGGGACGCCAGGCACGCAGCCCCTAAACTGCGCTGCAATCGCTCCAGATCCCCGGATTGCCTCTATCACCAGGGGGGGCTTCGGCAATTACCAGGCGGCGAGAGTAGCTTCCCCTTGATGTTCCCGGCACTGCCGCAGAGGGCACCAGTTAGAGCTGCTAGAGCGGCTCGTTACGTCACGTCGGTCAAGTTCGACAACTCCCGCCTGCCAACAGCTTCGTGGGAAAACCTGGGAGGAAGTGGTCACGGCAGCTCGGACATGGGCGGCGGCACAAGTTTAATCGACTTGGAGGTACTTCCCCAAGGGGGAGATTACTCCGCCTACTGAGACAGTGGGAGTGGATCATGTTGGAGAAAGGCACCGATTTCAATTGTTTGTGCTCGCATGAGTGCATGACGAAGCAATGTGAGTGGACCTGACAGGATTACAACAGCATCGTGACTGGAGCCCTCATGATACAGACAGCGCAACGCAAGGAATAAATTCAGTTGAAAAGCATGTGGATTATAGATATCGACCGATTTCAAGTGGATAAATATCGACACAAAAACTAGCATGCCTTTATTGATTTTTCTTGTAAGTGTGAAATATTGTGCTTTCCAGATCGGCCTACAATCATCTAGAGATTTCTCTATCCAAGAGACTTGGTCACAAAACAAAATTGACTCTGAGTATAGATAGAATTACGTCCTTTATGTTAAATACTTAGCGCTGGCAACACGGATGAATGAACTGAAGCTTAGTGTCCCGTGTGTAAATAAAATGAAAGGTTTTTCGTGCAAGTCAGTGTAGGTCGAAATGGCAGAATTTTTCTCTCGCGCGTCGTCGTTCTTGCCGGGGGGCAAGCAATAAATCTACTTTCAATTCGCAGTCCCCGCCTAATGACGAAATTACACATTCTACGAGACAGGTCGGTGTTGAACTTGAGACCACAGCAGGTGATATTGAAGACGGACATTGCAGAGACACAGGGAAAAGCTGTTTTGAATCACAACATAGGCCAACCATGAACTGGGGTGAACTGAGAGAACATCTGCATACACCTGCTTAAGTCCACCTGTCCAAACCAGTCATGCTGATCTCACTGTAGACGGTCAACCCTGACTACAGGGGGTTGGATTAAGTGCTCTGACAGGGATGACGCCATCTCAATATAGGAAGCACTCTTGAACAAATAATATATTGTACATGTTCCTATATTTCTCTTATCAGCCTTCTATCAAAGTCTCAAAATTGACAATTAGGTCTCCTATCCACTACAGTAGACTAGTTCTACTTCACTTGCGGCACAGTACGACCCTGTGTTGGGGGTTCACGTTTTTGAAGTAAGTCACAGGTGAAGTAATCTACCACACATCGAGGGCTGCCCGTCTGACTGGAGACAACAACATGCTCTTAGCCTGGGCTAAATATTCAGACCAGTTTTAAATTGAGCGGACATAGGCTTGCAGATTTTAGGCTAGTCTGCGAGTCTAGCTTTGGCTACTCACTATTGTCCCTGGTCAAGCGTATATTCCCGAGACTCTACTTTGAGACTTAGTGCTTTCATCGCAGCCGGTTCCAATGAACTGCTCATGTTTAGACCTGTTCAGGTGCTCGCTCGACTGCACTCGGAACACATACTGTATTCTACATCTGAGGATGGGCACAATTGTAGACACACCGTTTGTGTTGATGAACACAACCTGTCCCAAAAAGCAAAAAGTGCAAGAAAAACAAGATTGATACTTGTTTGCGAGGTGTGTTGCTTGGTCGCATTGTCATCTTGTCTGCAATGAAGTCTCATAGTTCTTTTAACATATCGACACGAAATTATAAAATGCAGGCTTGCGTATGATTCCTCCTGTTTCTGTTTTTTCCTGCAAATTTTCTTCCTCCTCTATTCTCAATCCTTTAACATCTGCTTCTCCAAATTCACAACACTAGCGTCAAAATAATTCATGTACGTTCTTTCCCTTCAATAAAATAAAAAAAGAAACAAGAGGGGAAAATGATCCGCTCTATCAATGCCTACGGAGACTCCTTTGTCTTCTGACCAAGTCAAAAACAAACGACAACAAAGCCAGGGCACCCTCCAGACTTATAGACGTCCCCACACCGCATCGACAAAACACCGGTACAACACAAACAACGGTCTTGGAGACATTTTTGCGTAAACAACAAACGGTGTTATCTGTGTCCAGGACCATTACATTTGTTGGAGGGTGGCCACTTGTCATGACAGCGAGACGTGGCGATAACATCACGGGAAGTTCGTCGTCTGAGGAGCGATCGGAGTCTTTAAGACGGGTTCCGGTGGTGACGACAGTGCGGGGAGCTTGATTCACAAAGGAAGCGGCGGCTCAGGAGCGGGCGTGCCTGCTGGAAGACAGTGGAGATTCTCAAATCCAGCCCTGTCAATACCCGGGGACAAATTTATTTCGCGGCCAGGGAGCAGGGATCTCGCGGTCTCCGCTTCACCTGGCAGGAACAAAGGCGGTCGGGCCAGGCTTTTAAATATTTCCACGGCGCCGTTAATGGAAAATGCATGCGACTTGCGACGGCATGGCTTTGCCCGCTCTCCCCCACGTCCGATCTCTAAATCATTCCCGCAACGTCAGTCAGCGAGGCTTCCACTCCGCTTCACGCCACGTCCTCGTCCCCTTCCTTCTCGTCGTCCTTGTTGTCCTCGACATCAGCCTCTCCCAACGTGAGTCCGACTCCAACCCAGCAGGTGCGAGGTTGCGGGGGAGGAAGGCCACGACTCGATTCCAGGAGAGCCGCGAAATGTATCAGAGCAGTTAGATCTTCGAATTAACCCCTTCCAGTCTGGGCATCCCCGCCCCTTGGCCTCAATGTGAAATCTACGGCGGGAAGGTGTCGCTTCAGAGGCATATTTACGGGGTTAAGGACGGCGAAAACAAAGAGCTCATTCCGAGGAGATGTCGAGGCCGAAATTGAACAGGCCTCATGTCGTGAATGGAATGACTCAAGACAGCAGGGAATCTCGTCTGCCTGTACTCCAGTGTCCCAGGTCAGTCCGCGCAGGTAATCTCCCCTTGAAATCAGGCCCGCAACATATGGTCAAGGTGTTTGACAAGGAACAGGTTGGATGCATTGTTCTTCTTCTTTTGATGAATAAGAACTTACTGCTCTTTTGCGAAGGATGGAGAAACCAGAATAGTTTGTATGGATGTTATTTAAAGAGGAACACAAGGAAAATTGCAAAAGCAAGAGAAAGTCTTCTTTACTCTATGAAGAGTCACGATGTAGTATAGTAAAACAAACTACAGCATTAAGGGTTTTCGTTTTGTTTAATTAAGTGAAATAATGCCGATTTAAAGCAGTTATCTGAAAAATGCACATCATCATTTACCCTACATAGGTGAA
>JAWQFJ010007119.1:0-11095 GCA_034096865.1 Theodoxus fluviatilis | reverse complement strand
AGGGTTCATACAGGTTATCGTCCACAAAAAGTAAGGACTTTTTAAGGACTTTTAAAGGACTTTTTAAAGGACATTTTACGAACTTTATAAAGAACAACTGAGGGATCTCTGACTCGCTTCTCCCTTTAAATACACACATACCCCACACTAAACACACATTTTTCTCTTACTCATGTCTATCTTAATCATCATTCTTTAAAAACAAAGTAAATTTAAGTCATTTATGACACATAAACATGTATAAAACATAGACCTATTTTAGTGATGGAGTTGATCTGTGTACTTTAACATACCTCCTTTTTATAACACATTATTGGGGTCCTCCATCCTCCTCTTTTTTCCCCTTCAATTTTTTTAAAATAAATATTTCATTTATTATTTACTCATTTCATTCTTTCCTATTTTAAACAAAAAAGTGATGTACGCCCCTAAAAAATAACAAATATATCAAATTAAAACAAGCAATAAAATAATTAATTAATAAATATATAAAAAAATAATAATAATCATAAATTAAACAATAATATCAGAATTAGTAATTATATATTGCAGTGCATAAATTATAATGTCTACAGCCTCTAACATCTAACATAGTAAATGTCGAAGTGCTGCTTCTTAAAAAGAACAAACTTCTTTGCTGAAAGGCAATGTCTATCACATGTGGCAATGAAAGAGTTAACCAGATTAAGAAATGATAAAGCAGTGTATTTTTTAAAAACAAAAATAAAAATAAAAACAGTTGCAGTAAACACATATAGGCCTATTAACAAAAATAGAAATTGTTAATTCAAAATAAAACTTACTCATATAGCTTCCAGTTCACGTTAGGGCCATCCATGGATAGCTGCAGAAGCTTGCGATGACCAAACTCGAGGATCACGGGCTCAAGGCGCTCATGAAGGTCAACTGCTGCCGCATGCCCCATGAATTCTGAACGAAGGTAGTTTGTCGCCACCACATTATTCTCCCACACCCTCACATGGATATCCAGCTGCTTTTGCTGCAGATCATCATTCAGGCTCTCGTCAAATAACAAGACGTAGGATGTCTCAGATTTCACTCTGTCCTTCAGTTCATTAAAGAAATGGCGAGCGATTCCAAATGTTGACAAGTATGACGACTTCCTTTCTCCACACTTGTAACTGGCTGCAATCTGGCTGTCAGGAAACATTGCTGCAAACACTTTGCCGTTGTCTTCACATGATTTATAGCTGTAGTGGCTGCTGACCGCTTTCAATGTCCAGATTATTTCAGCTTTCAAAGTATCTGTGCTGGAAAATGGCTGAGCAGAAGAAGGCCTGGTACTGACAGTAGAACTACTAGTCGCAGCATGGGTTACAGTTGAAGTTGAAGGCCCAGTCTTTTCGAGAAATGCGGACATGGGCACGGCAGGTCTTGAAGCTTTTACAAAACGTTCATGTTTTGCCCCCTTGTGGTGCGCCAGTACAGAAGAATGACCGCCAGCAGCAACATCAAAAGTTTTTTTGCACACTGAACAATAAGCTTTCCGGGTGTTTCCCTTTGGATCACGTTGCAGCCACTCTCTGAATTCGGCCGATTCCAACCACTTATCATTGAATAAACACCTTCCAGGCATCTTTCAGTTTCCAAAATGGCGCAAGTTTCACCGGCACAAGCCACCACCACTAACTAGCAAGAGGTAAATTTATCAGGGGAGGTCACTCCTGCATATAGGGGGTCAGAGTCGCTTCCCTTCTGCAAAAATGCTGGTAGCAGACGCTTTGTTGGCGACATCGAAATGAAAATGTCATTTTTTTCTCAGTTATTCTTAAACTAAAGTACTGCTTTGAAATTATTTCAAGGAAAATCCCATTTTCGAAGGACTTTTAAGCACCTTGCTAGTAAACTGATAGAAAACTTTAATTTCGAAGGACTTTTAAGGCCTTAAAAAAGGGGTGTCAAAATCTAAGTACTTTTAAGGTTTTTCATGACCTGTACGAACCCTGCATTAGAATCGAATGTGGACGAGGTTCCAGAGGATGAGGCCACGATGGAGATGGCTCAGGCGGGGGGTGTGAGTGCGCCTTCCCGGGTCGAGGTCCAGACTCAAAAAGGAGAGGAAAGTGCTCCCGGGAAAGAGTCGAGGCCTTCGTACGCGGAGATGGCGGCACGTCCGGCACCGTCTGGGCAGTCTCCCAAGGAGGTGACGGAGTTGCAGAGGAAACTCCTGGCAATTGCCTTCCCTGAGTTGCGTCGCTAATGTCTCCTTAAGGGTGGGGATGTCCGTGTTGGGGAATGTCGGTAAGGGGCACGAAGTCGTTCTAAAGGCTATGCCCCGAGACAAACTCCTCATGGAGTCGGACAGCCCCATCCATAGGGGACGGGGGGGGAAGGCCACTACTTCCTATGAGGCGGGTGACGCAGGCCTGCGGGTCGCAGCAATTCGCAAAGAGCGAAAGATCTTGCTGCTGCAGCAGGTCCTGAAGAATGCGCGCCGGTTTTTTAAGGTCCAGTAAGCCGGCGTGTCCTTAGATTCTCAGGCGAGCAGGATAGGTAGATACAAGGTGAGAGTAGAGGGACCCTACTCAGTCTTCTATGAAGACGGGATCTCACCTTGTCTTAATCTGCTAATGGGATTAATTTGTTTACATTTGATAATGTATACGGTTGTTAATTGCTAGGGATGTAGATGGGGACCCCTGCTTGCCTCGTTCCCTAGAAGGTGTGCCGATTTTATCCTCTTTGTTTTCTGTACATTGGGTTAATTTTGTCCTTTTGGTTTCTGTCCATTGCCGACTTTATCCTCTTTGCTTTCGGGACACTGGACACACCTGGGTCTAGGAAGAGCAGTTGAACCGAAAGACAGAACAGTCGGACTGCACTCTTCCCCGTGTAGGGGGGGCTTATTTTTGACGGGGGAGAGTGTGGTAGGAAGTAGTTCCGGGTTACGCTGTTCGAGTGATCTCCCGTGGACCACAAGGTCGCCGCGAGGGGCCGGTCGCTGCTGATGACTATATAGCGGCTTGTTACTGCTACGCGGCGCGAGTCGTAACGGGGAGTCGTGACTGGTCAGTGTGTTTGGAGTTGTCAGTGGTTACTTGTGGATTGTGAGTTGGATTCGTTAATCGGCTATCGAGAGCACCGGGAGACACGGGAGTACGAGCGAGCGAGACAGGAGTTATTGTGGTGTTGCTGTGGACTACAGAGTGGACGTGTGGGAGACACTGGAGTGATTGGAGGTTGGTCGGAGAGTTGGAGGAGAGGTAAAGGCAGTTTACCGGAGGAAAAGAAGGGGTGAAGGGAGTTTACCCGAGAGAGGGGCGCGGGCTCAGAGCAGGGGCAGTTTGCCTGGCGAGAGTGGGACAGGGCGAAGCGGTCCACAGGGCTGGGTCGACTCGCCGCCGAGGAAGGAAGGCGACCACGAGTGGTGGCGAGTTCACCAGCGCCAAGAGAAGGTAGGTGTGCAATGTTTTCTCCTTGGAATGAGAGTATGTGTGCGTGTGGCTGGCTGTAGTGGTGACTGCATGGAGCGAGTGCGAGGGTGACGGTATGAATGGCGCGCGAGCACGAGTGAGCGCGGGTTGCTGGCTCTGGTGTGCTAGCGTGTAGGGCGTGAGCGCGAGTGGAGTGTTGTTGTTACTAATGTTAGTCCCTGTCTACTCGCGCTGTCCCTCTCTCTCCCCACCGTCGACATGAGCAGGCCCACGGTTAAGAACCTGCGTGCCTTCGGCCATGTCTGCGCGTTGTGTCATACATTTGCGCGTAGTGGTTGCGTTGCCGGTGGTCAATAATGGCTGCAATGGTACCGCATGGGCGAGGGCACTCCCGACCACAGTAATCACTTTTTGCAGTATTTTTTACTAAATTTATTTGTAATTGTTAAAATATATCGCTTGTTTCAGACCTATGTGTTGACCATATTAGCGCACAATTTCGTTTCAATGCTCTGTGCACTCGCGCGCTGATTTAACTTTTTTTAAATAGGAAACAGTTGCTGCTGCTATGCCAAGTTCAAGTTTGAGTCATTTCTGAATCATTCAACGCCTGATATTAACATGTTTTCTCATGGATTGCGACGGACGTACATGGATAAATATACCCTGGTCGCACCTCGCTTGCAATGACATCGTTGTTCATCAACATTCACTCAAGTTGTGAAATTGGGTGGTCGATAAACGACCAAAGTTATTTTTTACCTTTTGCCGTACATGTGATATATTTATTTCAAACTAATCTTCAATCACTACTTGGATAGTTTTTAATTCTCTTCTGTTGTTTTCTTAAGGATTAAAGGAATATTTGCTCCTTTGCTGAAACTGGAAGTGCAAGGCTAGGCCTCGCGTACCGAACACCATCCATTCATTCATCCTTGTTTTTTTCTCAGTTTATCCGAGTTTTATGGTCCATCATACTAATTTGAGTCAAATAAAAGACTGACTGAAAGTAAAAGTAAACAGCCCTGTGTGGTTTCAGTCATAAATCAGTAAATAATTGATAATTGAAACTCCGCCAAGGACGGACTCAAGCCCGGCTGCAAAAGGAGGAGAGTTGGGCAAAAAAGAGCTTGTTACAGAAACGTCAACAGAAGAAACAGACACTTTTATCCCGGGAGAGGAAGGTTCTTCATCACGAAGACCTATGATGCTGTGTGGTGAAAGCCGAGAGGAAGCCACAGAGCCGACCATCCAAGAAACACCTGGCGACGTGACCTTCAGGCTGACACCAGTAAGATGGGCTACACCTGGAACCAGCTAGAGAGGATGGCCCAGGACAGAGGACTGTGGAGAGCTGTGGTTGGCAGCCCATACCCTGCTAGGGTCGACGGGCAGTAAGTAAGTAAGATATGAGCATATTTTGTTTGTTAGAGGTGATGCCCACTTCCATCAAATGTAGTCTGCTTTCACAGCTACTGGAAGAGGTCGACCACCTAAACTTCAGCTGGTACCACTGACCAACAAGCTTCTGTTGCAGCTGGATCTGCTTCGGGTGGAAACAGAAAGGAGTTGGAGTGACCTGGTTTCATTTCTCCCCAAAGTGACTGATCAAAACTTGCTGCAAGGACTCGAAATCAAGACAGAAATTGAGGGAACCGTCAAAGAAGCTGCAAAGCTCGGGAAGGAGAATCAGAATGGTTTACAAGAATTTCTGCAGGGCGCTGCATCATGGGCCGAAACGTAGGGATCCATTTGTTGAAACACAGGATAACCAGGAGTCACCTGCTCAGTCCGGATCTTCTGGAAGACCTTGAACGTCCATCAGAACTTATGAATGGCATGGTGCTTGATCTGATGTCGTTCCACAAAAAGGAGAACCTACCACTGGCTTCAAGCAGGCAAACTCTGATATTTCTTGGTGCTGACATTGACACTTTGTGTGATCCTCAACTCAAAGCAAAACTGAACAACACTTTCACCAAGTACCGATCTCTGAGCAAGAGCATCAACCGTCCAGGAGGGCAGGAAAAATTGAACACCTTTTTGTCACAGCAGTCAGACTTTTCATTGAAGACAGTGCCAACGCCTACACCTCTGAAGGATGCTTGGCACACACCTGATGTGCAGAAGCTGTGCAGCACAGCGGCAGTTGCAGTCTAGCAGGCGCCACATTGAAGACCTGGAGTTTCAAATGCAAGGAGATCAGAACACGATCAAGATTCTAAAGGAACATGTGAAGAACAGGGAAGATAAACTTGAACAAGAAGAGCAAAGCCCATACGACTCACATGCCCGACCTTGACCTTTATATGACCTTGACCTTCAGGTGGCCTTCAAGGTCAAGGTCAAACAACTTAACCTACCAATGACATCATACACTAACAAGAAGGGCAAAGCCCATATGACTCACATGCTTGACCTGGACCTTTATATGACCTTGACCTTTATATGACCTTGACCTTCAGGTGACCTTCAAGGTCAAGGTCAAACAACTAAACCTACCAATGACATCATACACTAAGAAATGCTTTACACATTTTTCCTACCAAAATACATGTGACCTTGACCCAAGGTCAAGGTCATCCAAGGTCATGCAACACAAAGCTGTTAATTCAAGACATAGGAAGCACAATGGTGCTTATTGGCACTTTCTACCATGAGATATAGTCACTTTTAGTGGTTCACTACCCCATTTTGGTCACATTTCATAAGGGTCAAAGTGACCTTGACGATATGTGAACAAATGTGTCTCATGATGAAAGTATAACATGTGCCCCACATAATTATTAAGTTTGAAACAGTTATCTTCCATAGTTCAGGGTCAAGGTCACTTCAAAATATGTATACAATCCAACTTTGAAGAGCTCCTGTGACCTTGACCTTGAAGCAAGGTCAACCAAACTGGTATCAAAAGATAGGGCTTGCTTTGACCTATATACCACTTGTAGCTAAGGTCGCCATTCTCAATAACGTGGGAGAAAATTGGGAAAATGTGAAAAATGACTGTTTTTGAGACCACATTTATGGCTCCTGTGACCTTGACCTTGAAGCAAGGTCAAGTCACTATGTATGTTTTTTGAGGCCTTGTCATCATACACCATCATGCCACATTTGGTGTTGATAGACTTAATAGTCTCCGAGAAAAATCCAACGTTTAAGTTTTTTACGCCCGGACGCCCGGACGGACGGACGGAACGGCTCAGTACATACTCACTTTTGCTTCGCATGTGAGTCAAAAAATGCTTTACAAATTTTTTCCTACCAAAATACATGAATGCACTGAAGAATCCCAAATCAAACGCGAAGCTGATGGAGAAACAGGTGTGGTGTCGAAGGCAGTGGAAACCGCGGTCTTGTGTCGCAAGGTCCAGATCAAGGGAGCTGAAGACTTCTTCATATGGTGCCAGGCCAACCTGACAAAGGATGCAGAACATTCCAAGAGAGACTTTGTATATGTCAAGAAGGAGAATATTCTACGCAGTCGACCTGGTGTGTAGTCAACTAAAGAATATATTACGTTTTTGTCAGAAAATTAGGATTCAGAGAGAGAGAGAGAGATAACATGATAAACTTAAAAGATGATTTAATTGTTTTTTAACATTTGTGTTTTACTAAATTGTCTTTTCATTTCATTTGACTTTGCAGAATCTGAAGTAGAGAGGGTGACTGGATGCCAGAAGTTCCATCAGCAGACCTGTTTACCCCAAATTTTGCCTGTGCGTACTCACTGGTTCAGATATATGCGTTGTTTTTTTTAATGTGTGTATTTTTTGCGCGGACCGACATTTCAAAAATGCAGCTTTTGGTTTGCACAATGATACTCCGCAGTCAGTCAACGACACAAAAAAAAAGTTTTAAGTGACAATGCAAGTTAGAAATAAGAGTTAACTGCCCCTTGACCACACACACACTCGATCTGCCTTATGGTGGCCGCCACCCCGCCTGACGTACTGACTTTGCCTGTCCGGGGAGTTTCACCGACATTACTGTTACACTGTTCATGTTCGCAACTAGAGCATCACACACACAGTAGGCCTATTCAAACGTATCCAAGCGGCTAAACAATCAAAATCGCAATTCAACTGCGCAAATTAATCTTCTCTGAAGAAACGGTGATGCTACCGAAACGCATTCTTTGAATCAAAAGTTTGAGCAGCAGTCGAAAGGCAAAAGGAACGCTAGAAAGGGTTCTGTCAAAGAGTTCTGGGAGCACAGGGCAGCTGTCGTGCTGCAGATAACCGAATAAATAAACACGAACAATGTGGAGCAATCACACTGTGAAAAGTGCGGTGGTCACTGGCCCTAGGCCTGTGGAACCCGCAGTCACTCTCCGCAGTCATCTCCCGACCTGAATGAGGCAAGGACACAGAAGGCATTGTTTTACCTAAACCCGGACATGTTACTTTTTGTCACGTTTGTGTCCAACATCAGCGTGGGGCCCTGGAGTTAGGTCGCAGGGACCACCCGTTGAGAGTCAAACGTGGGATGGAGTTATGATATTGATATATCCAACCACGCAGCTGGGTATATAAACCATACAAGGCCGTACAGCTACCTACCCAAAAAAATTTGGTAGCCGTACCGCACGGCTACGGAACCTCTTCCAAGAAAATGTGCTTACCGTATATCCTCCAGGAACTTGAAGTGATCAAGCCTATGATTTTCAGTACAGTGCAGGTTGGATAAAACAACCAAGAAATACACACACACACACACACACAAACACGAACACACACATAGAGGGAAAGTGTGAGAGAAAGACAGAAAGAGAGAGAGAGAGAGAGAGAGAGAGAGAGAGAGAGAGAGAGAGAGAGAGAGAGAGAGAGAGAGAGAGAGAGAGAGAAACAGACAGACAGAGACAGAGAAGAGAGAGGCAGACAGACAGAGAGACAGAGAGAGAGACAGACAGAGAGAGGAGAGAGGAGAGAGAGAGAGAGAGAGAGAGAGAGAGAGAGAGAGAGAGAGAGAGAGAGAGAGAGAGAGAGAGAGAGAGAGCCACTCAAACTTCAAGGGAAACAGGGGCTGTATCCAGAAAGGAGAGTTATTTAAACCCCGATATATCTCTAAAGTTGTTGTTGTTGGCATCCGTCAGTCTCGTGAGACTATGGAGTGTGCGCCAGGTTTGGTCAGTCCGGGGTTGAGCGGCAGCGTACTCTGTGGCTGTAGAGCCCGATCCTTGAGCCGCATGCTCTGTTGCACTTGTCGCAAGTGAAGTCTTGGCGTGGCTCTGTAGATGCCGACGCTATCCTCTGTCGTCTGCGTTCTCTCCTCTCCTCCCACTGCTCCCGTCTCCTCCTCTCGCTGGCCTGGATGCCAGTCTTGACGGCGTGTCTCCAGCTGTTGCGGTCAGCGGCCACCGTTTCCCAGTCTGCTGGGTTGATGCCTCCCGCCGTCATGTCACGTTTACAAACGTCCTTGTAGCGGAGGAGAGGTCTTCCTGCAGGTCTGGATCCCGTGGCGAGCTCGCAGTACAGCACATCTTTGGGTATTCGGCCGTCGTCCATCCTGCTGACGTGACCCAGCCATCTAAGTCGTCTCTGGCTGAGCATGGCGAACATGCTGGGAATACCTGCTTGCGCCAGTACGTCCTTGTTGGGGATGCGGTCTTGCCAGCTGATGCCCAGGATCCTTCTGAGGCAACGCATGTGAAAGGTGTTGAGCCGGCGTTCTTGGCGGGAATACAGGGTCCACGCTTCGCTTCCGTAAAGGAGCGTGCTGAGAACACAGGCCTGGTAGACTTTCATCTTGGTGTTTGTTGTCAGCATGGAGTTGTCCCAGACACGCTTTCCGAGGCGGGCCAGTGATGTTGCGGCTTTGCCAATGCGCTTGTTTAGTTCGGCGTCCAGAGACAAGTTGCTTGAGATGGTGGAGCCCAGGTATGTAAACTCCTCCACCACCATAAGGGTGTGATCGCCGATGGAGATGCTGGGAGCGGTACTGACATCCTGACCCATGACTTCGGTCTTCTTGATGCTGATGGTCAGAACTAGTTCTTTGCATGCCAACGCCCTCTTTGCGCTATTAGCCAAACTGCACAGTACACTACCACTTCACTTTCAAGGCTAATTGTGGTCAATCCGCAAAATGTTATATATAATTATATGAATGAAAGTTGTTAATAAAGGTTTGAAGAATATGTGTACAGAGTTTGAATTTTGTGTGTTTTGAACTTTTTGCGAAAATACAAGTTGTTTGTGAAAATCGGGTGTTTCTCGCAGAGTGCCTGCCGTGGCACGGGCACAGCCGCGTTTTCCACATCGGGTTACTATTTTTAAATCTCTCGTGCATCGCTCTTTCTGATTGGATAGCTTTCATACTTGGCAACCAATGAGAGCAAAGATTGCTCTTTCGTTCGGTGTTTGTTCGAACTTCCTGTCTATCTGCAATCCCGCGCTATTGAGGTAAGTTTGACAACGATCCTTTTCTTCTTAAAAATTTGCTCAGTTAATCTAATCTGATCAAATTCGAACGTGCATATTTAAATTCCTCAAGATTTCCTCTTTTAAATGGTGTATTTGGTTTCCTATGTGTGTTAAATATGACGCTTCACCGTGCATTTTCCTGAGGTACCCCATCGAAATTTTTCAGTCAGTTTACGATCAATGACCGACAGTACGGAGCGTCTGCTTGCGTGCGGCAATTGTCATTTCAACTGCTTCACAGTTGGTTTGGTCAGGCTTTTTGCAAAGCAATGACGTTTTGATTTATTCCAGCAATACCTAGATGCTTTAGCGATAAACTTTCTGTACGTGATTCCGTGAGATTGAAATGAAAAATTACAAAAAGCAGTCAATGATCACAAGTTGGTAAAATGTCGGTCATCGCAGACTAGGCTTACTGGGCTAGTCCACTGTTGCGGCACCCCTCGCTCAAGCTATTTTTAGAATGCCGTTGTCTCTCAACCGCTGCTCAGCAGTTTGGAATGCTCTCGCAGGGGGTGTTGGGTATCTGTGTAGGGTCAACTGTACGCAGGTGCTGAGTACGCGGATTTCACTACCCTACCTCAAAACAGAGCCTCTTTCTCCTCACACTGTTAACTCACACAATCCAAATTTGTTTCATGTTGTTGACAAAAGATCGATGTTTCTGCAAATGTGTTTAATGCTCAATAAATCTTCTTCAACTTTGATGTTTTTCATGTTTTGCGCGAAAGATTAAATGCTGTCAGTGAGAGAAAGTGTGACATGAAAATTCGCTGCAGTGTAAAGTTGAGTTGAGTTGACTAACAATTATGGTTTTATTTCATTTCTTCTTGACCTAGGAGCAAAAAATCATTAATACTTGGATGTTGAAGCTGCAATAAAGTTTTTGTGTTGAATAGTTTATCTTTTGTGGCTCTTTTTCTGAATGAGTGGTGGTGTCAAGTTGAGACTCCAAACTCTGAAACTGTCTTCTTCAAATACAACTAAACTAAAGATTACACTTAGTTTTTCTTTTCTGTACAGTTTAGACATCAACTAATGCATCATATTTATGTGAAATTAAGAGTGTATCATTACTGTATCAGAAAGTTAATTTTGAAATATTTGTATCACACCAATACTCAGCACCTCTGTACTCTTGACCATTATAGGCCTACTCCATGGGGTGAAACCAAAACATACTAGAGCTTACCATCTCTCCCATCTCGTCTCTAAATGAGAAAATATAATTATGTGACGTTGTGGAAAATAGCATACTAAAGAAAGTTTTAATAGTTT
>JAWQFJ010007118.1:0-26498 GCA_034096865.1 Theodoxus fluviatilis | reverse complement strand
GGTATGGCACCTTCCTTCAGTCTGATTGGAACAGGGTCTGTGTCTAGCAGTCCTGATGCACCAAATACATTCTGCCTGATGTCTTCTACTCTCTGGACGAAGCTCATTTTTACCGCTGCATTGCGACTTAGCAGGTTGTTGCCATTGCCTGCTGTGACTACCACTGGAAATTTGAAGTGTTTGCCCCTCACGACCGTCTGAGCATAGAACTCACCTCTGGTCTGCAGTCGCCCTCCCGGTGATGTGAGGGTGATCTTCGATGCCTTCAGCTGTGGCCTTCTTCTCAACTTGCGGTACGCCTGCTCTGTGATAATGGAGACATCGGCCCAGTGTCAATTTTGAACTGAACGTCCGTGTCTCTGATGCGCAACTTTGTGGTCCAAGGTTTGTTTCTTTCTTCATCGATCACTGAGTCAAGGCTGTATTCATTGAATTCTTCACTCAAATCTTCAACTTTCTCGCCCTCTTCTTCTACTTCCGGCATACTCCTGCACACTCTGGCATAGTGGTTCTTGCGTTTGCACCACCGACAAAACGCACCTCGTGGAGGACAGTGCAGTGTCCGTCCGCATGCTGTAGGCCACAGTTCCCACAATTCTCATTGTGACCTCTCACAGCTCCTGGAACTCTTTCTCTGCCTCTGCCACGCTGGCCGTTCGGGGTGGTTTGTGCCTGCTGTGAAGCACCTCTTTGGCTTTACTGCCCTCTTGCTTCATCAGCATCACATTTTTCATCCTTTTGGGTTTTCATCTGCTGCTTGATCTGCTCCCTTTGGCGAGCTAATTCTAGCGCTTTGTTCAAAGTCATCATCGTCGTCGTCGTCATCATCATCATCATCGTTGCCGTCGTCGTTGTCATCATCGGCATCATCATGATCAGCAGCATCAGCAGCAGCATCGTGATCATCATCATTGTCGTCGTATTCACCGTCATCATCAACAACAAACATAACCAAACACAACAACAACAACAACAACAACATCCAGCGTAGCAGTGCTAGAAAGAGCAGCAGCAACAGCAGCTGTAGTAGCAATAGCAGTAGCAGTGACCAGCATCGCTACAGCTGTAACAGTAAGCGCTGCTCTGTCAGAAGAGCTCAAGGAAGAGATGGGCGACACTCACACTCCTGCACCAGCTCCATGTGCTCCGCCTGCAGAAGTTTGGAGTCAAGCAGGTGACGTCGCTGCCACTCGATCATGAAACGCCGGAAGTTGCTCAGCTGTGCTTCAGGGAAGGGAAGGGACTGCGTGAAGTCCTCATTGAGGCCCGGCTCCGCTTCCTCCAGGAACAGCTTTTTTAGGTCCTCAAAGAGAGCCTCAAACTGCACTTGCTCAGGCTGCTTGACCATCTCTGGCTGCTGAATCTGCAGCTGCTGCGCCATTTCTGTAACAAGATTGTCAATTTTGAACTGAACGTCCGTGTCTCTGATGCGCAACTTTGTGGTCCAAGGTTTGTTTCTTTCTTCATCGATCACTGAGTCAAGGCTGTATTCATTGAATTCTTCACTCAAATCTTCAACTTCCTCGCCCTCTTCTTCTACTTCCGGCATACTCCTGCACACTCTGGCATAGTGGTTCTTGCGTGAACAACATTTAGACATTATCTCAGTAAAATGGGAATGAGAAAACACACACACACACACACACCATTTCTCGTTCACTTTTACTCCTATACTCATTCATGGATGCACGCACGGAAGCAATCAATCACACACTCGTCCACTCTTTTCATTCACTTACTCACTCACTTGCTCCAATAAACACTCACCATGCAACATATCACTCTATCACATTCTCAATAACCTACTCCCTCACCCACCCACCTTTTCACTCACTCACTCACCCACATTCATTTATTCACTCATTCACCCACCCACCCTTTCACTCAGTCACTCACTTACCCACTCATCCACCCACTCGCTCACTCGCTCGCTCACTTACTCACTCACTCACTTGTTGATTTACGCATTTACTTACCCTAATTAATCTACCTTTAAAATTACTAGTAAGTACCAGGGGAGATAACGCTAGACACATTTCGCAAGCATCGTGGAGCATTACGAGAATGATTCCTCTAGATCTGTTCTACATTCGTGTGTGCCATTATTCGACTTTCTCTGTGTGTACGTGTAGATGGATGGATGGCGTTTTACAGCCTATGAGCCTTTGAAGGCTATGTAAGGCCACTAACTTATTGTCAAGGGCCGGAAGACTGAGATCGCTCCAGCAGAAGAACACGATCGAACCGACTACGCCTGCAGACGATCGAGCAGGTGTGATATAATGTTTCATGTAAAGCTCGAATGAGTGGCAGCAGATAACTGTTTAGTTCTGGCTTGATTTGACTATTTCGTTTCCCTGTTCAGGAGAGGACAGAAAATTCACAAAACCCACAGAAGAGAAGTAAACAAACCACACGGTACATACCTAGCAACTAGCAGACGAACACGATCGAACTGTACTGAGACTGTAGCCACTACGCCAGCAGACGATCGAGCTGGTGTGATATGTTTCATGTAAAGCTCGAATGAGTGGCAGCAGATAACTGTTCTGGCTTGAATTGAATATTTCGTTTCCCTGGTCAGGCGAGGACAGAAAATTCACGATCATCGAGTCGACGAGTGCATGATCAACTTGCCGCATTCGGCCTAATGTAACTCCAAGATTACCTCCCTTGAAAATCAGCTTCGCCACATTTTCCGCTAAATTTACCAATAAAAAAGGACCATCCGGCCCTGAAAAAATTACAACCCTTAAAAATAGTATACAGAATACTAAATAACATTTGAATTGACAGCAGGGGTGCATATTGTGTAAAACTATAGCATTTTGTTGGCCACTCTGACTCGCTCTCTAAATTCAACTCAAACGACCAAAAGGCAAAACCGGTTGACCGACTGAACTTTTGAAACAATCGATCTTGCCACTAAATGTAAAATACAGCATATAACTAATAAAAGCAAATATCTAAAACAGCTATAAAGGTACTTGCGTAGTCAGAATTAAGTATTCTTACCTCTTTGATGACACATTTCGATGATTTCTTCTTGTGCACCGGTACCGAAACAACGAAGCCATTTTGAGACGTCCATTTCCTGTGTTTGAAACTTGGGTCGATGTTTTTGATTGGCCATAGCTCCATCGCTGCATCATGCATAAATTAGCCCTCTTTAGAGAGAAAAGAGAAGGTATTTATGTATAGTTTGGAACCCAAGATTTCATGTTTTCCGTTTGTTTTTACGCGTGAAATTTGACGGAGAAAGCACTGCTTCTCAGAAAAATGCTTCATACTTCACCATAGTATGATGAATCATCGATATTAGGCCGGAATTCGATTCTTGATGCTTTTACCTACATCCTGATACCAAATATAGTGTGATGGTCCGTAGTGGTAAGGTTGATAACAGACAGATTTCCAATGTGATGGTCGGTGGCTATGTTGAGAACAGATTGTCTCAAAACGTTTAACAGTTCATTCTTTTAATTCTTTTCTGACGGTCAGGACTGGAAACAGATTTTTCCAAAAAGCGTTTGACCGTTACAATAACGGTTAGGCACATTGGTTCCTACTCACCCAGACGCCAAGGTCTTGAAATCTATGAATCTATGAAAGACGTGAAAACCTACATCGTCCAGTGCCAGCACAATGACATAGAAGACAATAATACTACTTGCTAGTTTTTAACATACAGAACAGGGCGCGGTCCCTTACTTGAGGCTGTTCGGTTAAAATAAAATTCTACGCGCTCTGAATTACAATCTAAGCTGGTATTTATAAGTTCCTGGACATGGATACGTCACAATGAAATAGTTTTGTCCAATCGCACATAGGATATCTGGACATCATACTGTCCAATCGAACCAGGTACAAGATCTTCCGTCAAACCAACAACGTCATTGGCATTTTACAATTATTACGTCATCAGTCGATCTCTGATTGAATACTGCGTGGAACGACAAACTGAGATCCCAAACTTAAACATTCTACTTTTTCTCTGTCCCTACACAACTATGGCCTAAACATTGTATGCTACACTTCGTGATAGGTGCAGATAGTTGCACCTTATCACAATAGGAAGCTGCTTTTAACGGCGGTAGGGCTAGACGCGATCGAAAGAGGGGTCCTTTTTCGTCTCTGTGTGAACTGACGCGAAAAATCGGCCCACAGCGCGTGGCGAGCGTAATTGTATACTCTTTTCAACCGCTTGTAGCGACATCGCGACAAAAGCCACACACACACAGATAGATGCATTCAAAAGAGAAAAGAATGATCTTTTGTTAGAAAGTTTCCTCATCACAATCACATGAATAGAAGCTGAGTAACAAGCTGGGGAAAGTGGTCAAAATTTCCGCTGATTGCATGCAGTTAGCCAGTTTCCCGGCTCAGTTCCGGTACCTATTGTAAAGGGTGTAGAACAAGCTGAAACAAGGGTCCCTTTGATTTTGGCTTAAATTGATCTAATCTGTAAAGGTGCTCGACTTTTAAGTCGCTCTCTAAACGCACTAACATGTAATAATATAAACCATGCCTGTTTGCCCTTTATGACTGTGGTGGATGAATGGATACGAGCAGACTATCCAAAACAAATTCAGTGATGAGCGTCGTCAACTGTTTTATCCAGCCACGTCATGAAAACTCAAGGGACGTAACTCTCAGAACATGGTCAACGGACAATGGACATAATGGCCGCCCCTAGTCTGTAACTGCTGCTGTCAGTGGCCACGACTGTTTTCTTCATAGCGTCGTAGAAGTTCAGGGTGCAAGTATGAGCGATCTCCTGTTTGACATGATCGAAAGCTTTCTGCTGGGCTGGACCCCATGTCCAAGCACGGTCCTGTTTCATGAGTTCAGTCAGTTGCCTGAGGTGTGTGGCGAGATTGGGGACAAACTTGCTGAGATAGTTCAACATCCCACTCACAGTGCGTAGCTCTGTTTGATTTTTGGGAGGAGGCATGTCGGCAATGGCCCTCACTTTCTCTGGGTCAACGTGTATCCCAGTCTTGTCGATCACTTGACCAAAGTACTTCACCTGACTCTGGCGGAAGTGGCATTTCTGCTTGTTCAGTTTCAAGCCTGACTGCTCGATTCTGTTGAGCACTGCGTCCAGTCTCTTGTCATGCTCCTCAGCATTGCGACCGTACACAATCGTATCATCCATGATCGCGTCACAGCCCTCCAGTCCCTCAATGATCTCCTTCATCTTGGTTTGAAAGCATTCTGGGCCTAGGGAGATGCCCATGGGGACCCTCTCAAAGCCGAACCTGCCGAAGGGCGTCATGAAAGTGGTCAGGGGCTGACATTCTTCTTGAATCGGGACCTGAAAGAACCCCGACGAAGCATCAAGAGTGGAGAAGACTGTAGCACCGGTCATCTTGGGTGCAATATCCAGGGGCGGATCAGTTCATTTGGGGGGGGGGGGGGGGGGGTTCCAAACTTCTTTTTAGGAACGGGGGTGGGGTGGGGGGGTGTTAAGGCTGCGGAGGCGCAACTTTGCTCCAAACCTATGGCACGGGGTGGGGTGGGGGAGGAGGTTCTATAGGCGCAAAGCGCTGAACCGACGGCGCAAGGGGGGAGAGGGGTTGAGAAGGCTGCAAAATGGTAGGTCCTGGACAGCGCTTGTTACGTTGCTGACTTCACGGTAGGCTGCCACGATGTCTTTTGCAGATTCCTGCAGTTTTTTGACTCACATGCAAAGCAAAAGTGAGTCTATGTACTCACCCGTGTCCGTCCGTCCGTCCGTCCGTCCGTCCGTCCGTCCGGGCGTAAAAAACTTAAACGTTGGATTTTTCTCGGAGACTATTAAGTCTATCAACACCAAATGTGGCATGATGGTGTATGATGACAAGGCCTCAAAAAACATACATAGTGACTTGACCTTGCTTCAAGGTCAAGGTCACAGGAGCCATAAATGTGGTCTCAAAAACAGTCATTTTTCACATTTTCCCAATTTTCTCCCACGTTATTGAGAATGGCGACCTTAGCTACAAGTGGTATATAGGTCAAAGCAAGCCCTATCTTTTGATACCAGTTTGTTGACCTTGCTTCAAGGTCAAGGTCACAGGAGCTCTTCAAAGTTGGATTGTATACATATTTTGAAGTGACCTTGACCCTGAACTATGGAAGATAACTGTTTCAAACTTAATAAGTATGTGGGGCACATGTTATACTTTCATCATGAGACACATTTGGTCACATGTCATCAAGGTCAAGGTCACTTTGACCCTTATGAAATGTGACCAAAATGGGGTAGTGAACCACTAAAAGAGACTATATCTCATGGTAGAAAGTGCCAATAAGCACCATTGTGCTTCCTATGTCTTGAATTAACAGCTTTGTGTTGCATGACCTTGGATGACCTTGACCTTGGGTCAAGGTCACATGTATTTTGGTAGGAAAAATGTGTAAAGCATTTCTTAGTTTAGTGTATGGTGTCATTGCTAGGTGTAGTTGATTGGCCTTGACCTTGAAGGTCACCTGAAGGTCAAGGTCATGCAAAGGTCAAGGTCAAGCATGTGAGTCGTATGGGCTTTGCCCTTCTTGTTTGTTTTGTTTTGGCCTAAGCAGAGTTTTAGCAACCCTTATGCTAATCCTTTTTTAATCTTCACATCGCTCAACAATTATTCATTGGAAAAGGTCCAGTCAAAATTTGAAGAAAGTGTAGCCAACAGTTTCTGAGCACCAATTTAATGAAGAATTTTTTTGCTGATCAAAATAAAATCAGGAATAGTAGGTCAGGAATCAAAAAGTTGTGCTTTGTGCAGCTGGGTGCATTTGTACACACAAGGACTGCTGGCTTTTCATGACTTGTAGTGGAGTGCGTCTCCAAGCAGCCTGGGTGCATCTGTACACACAGGGACTGCTGGCTTTTCATGACTTGTAGTGTAGTGCGTCTCCAAGCAGCCTGGGTGCATCTGTACACACAGGGACTGCTGGCTTTTCATGACTTGTAGTGTAGTGCGTCTCCAAGCAGCCTGGGTGCATCTGTACACACAGGGACTGCTGGCTTTTCATGACTTGTAGTGTAGTGCGTCTCCAAGCAGCCTGGGTGCATCTGTACACACAGGGACTGCTGGCTTTTCATGACTTGTGGTGTAGTGCGTCTCCAAGCAGCATGGGTGCAGCTGTACACACAGGGACTGCTGGCTTTGCATGACTTGTAGTGCGTCTCCAAGCAGCATGGGTGCATCTGTACACACAGGGACTGCTGGCTTTTCATGACTTGTAGTGTAGTGCGTCTCCAAGCAGCATGGGTGCAGCTGTACACACAGGGACTGCTGGCTTTTCATGACTTGTAGTGCGTCTCCAAGCAGCATGGGTGCATCTGTACACACAGGGACTGCTGGCTTTTCATGACTTGTAGTGTAGTGCGTCTCCAAGCAGCCTGGGTGCAGCTGTACACACAGGGACTGCTGGCTTTTCATGACTTGTAGTGCGTCTCCAAGCAGCCTGGGTGCATCTGTACACACAGGGACTGCTGGCTTTTCATGACTTGTAGTGTAGTGCGTCTCCAAGCAGCATGGGTGCAGCTGTACACACAGGGACTGCTGGCTTTGCATGACTTGTAGTGCGTCTCCAAGCAGCATGGGTGCATCTGTACACACAGGGACTGCTGGCTTTTCATGACTTGTAGTGTAGTGCGTCTCCAAGCAGCCTGGGTGCAGCTGTACACACAGGGACTGCTGGCTTTTCATGACTTGTAGTGCGTCTCCAAGCAGCCTGGGTGCATCTGTACACACAGGGACTGCTGGCTTTTCATGACTTGTAGTGTAGTGCGTCTCCAAGCAGCCTGGGTGCATCTGTACACACAGGGACTGCTGGCTTTTCATGACTTGTAGTGCGTCTCCAAGCAGCATGGGTGCATCTGTACACACAGGGACTGCTGGCTTTTCATGACTTGTGGTGTAGTGCGTCTCCAAGCAGCATGGGTGCATCTGTACACACAGGGACTGCTGGCTTTTCATGACTTGTAGTGTAGTGCGTCTCCAAGCAGCCTGGGTGCAGCTGTACACACAGGGACTGCTGGCTTTTCATGACTTGTAGTGCGTCTCCAAGCAGCCTGGGTGCATCTGTACACACAGGGACTGCTGGCTTTTCATGACTTGTAGTGTAGTGCGTCTCCAAGCAGCATGGGTGCAGCTGTACACACAGGGACTGCTGGCTTTGCATGACTTGTAGTGCGTCTCCAAGCAGCATGGGTGCATCTGTACACACAGGGACTGCTGGCTTTTCATGACTTGTAGTGTAGTGCGTCTCCAAGCAGCCTGGGTGCAGCTGTACACACAGGGACTGCTGGCTTTTCATGACTTGTAGTGCGTCTCCAAGCAGCCTGGGTGCATCTGTACACACAGGGACTGCTGGCTTTTCATGACTTGTAGTGTAGTGCGTCTCCAAGCAGCCTGGGTGCATCTGTACACACAGGGACTGCTGGCTTTTCATGACTTGTAGTGCGTCTCCAAGCAGCATGGGTGCATCTGTACACACAGGGACTGCTGGCTTTTCATGACTTGTGGTGTAGTGCGTCTCCAAGCAGCATGGGTGCATCTGTACACACAGGGACTGCTGGCTTTTCATGACTTGTAGTGTAGTGCGTCTCCAAGCAGCCTGGGTGCAGCTGTACACACAGGGACTGCTGGCTTTTCATGACTTGTAGTGCGTCTCCAAGCAGCCTGGGTGCATCTGAGGCTGGTTTGCACTTCCTACTTAACCTCTTCATTGCCATATTACATGCCATATGCTGGAAACGGTTTTTGCGTTTTAATGTTCCTGTCTTTGTTCAGTCATAGTATTTTTGTTTTCCAGAGAACTGCTTTGAAATTTTGCACCAAGACACAGAAGACATTAAATGATTATTGATTAATAATCAAACTCATAATTTATAAAATTCCTCACTGTTGTCAGGAGCGTTGAAAAGTTTATTCAGCACTTTCAGTGGTGAAAATGAGGTCTATAGCTTCTCTCAGAAGCCATTTCATGAGCAATTAATCAAAATTGCAAGAAAAATACTTTGAATACGTGTAAGTCAAAGTTGAGGAAGCGCTAAGGGATGTAACTCTAACAGCTACAGACACTGGTTCAAAGTATTTAGAGTTTCCTCCCTTGCACAGAGCTGCCAAGTGCTACGATTTAGGCGTAGCATGCTACGATTTCGACGTGCTTGCTACGATGCTACGATCGTCAGGGAAAAACTACTATTTTTCAAAGCCTGGAACTGAACTTTTGACCGTCACGAAGAAACAACCCCACCCACCACGCTTTACGCTGGCGGTTCAGCGCCGAGCGTCGAACTGAACTTTTGACCGTCACGTAGAACCCCACCACCACCACCCCCGCTTCACGTCGATGGCTCAGCGCTCAGCGACTTGACAGGCCCCCCCCGCTTCATGCCGGCACCAGCGGCTCAGCGCTTCGCGCCTACGCAAACATCACCATTTTCCTTCTTGTGCGGGTGTGCTACACCTATTTCTTAAATGCTACTCCAAAAAGCTCTGGATGCTACTATTTGGCATAATGGTGGGTTGGCAGCAGGGAAGAGGTTATGGCAAATGTAGTGGCTTCTCTTCCTGTCAACTGGGGTGGAACAGCAGAAAACCTGCCTAGTTCCTGGGGGGGGGGGGGGGGGGGGGGGGGGGTGGGGATGTTTGGGGTGGTGGTGACGTCAACCCATCCTCCATAGATGGTCAACAGGGAGTGTTCATTCTCACCTTTTTCCAGCCAAGCTTGATTCAGCAAGGAGAGCTCATGTTTCCTCATCAAACATCTTCCAAAAGCGTTCAGTGGCATGAGATGCAGCAGCCCAGATCTGGCAAATTCTCGGATTCAGGTGGAGAACAAAATTGAATGAGTACTTCCTTGGACCTTGAACCACTTGTCCCCATTCTTCATCTCAAGCAGGCTGGGCAGGCTGGGGAGTTCTGGGCAGGCTGTGGAGTGCTGGGCAGGTTGTGGAGTGCTGGGCAGGTTGTGGAGTGCTGGGCAGTGCTGAGCAGGCTGGGGAGTGCTGGGCAGGTTGTGGAGTGCTGGGCAGGCTGTGGAGTGCTGGGGAGTGCTGGGCAGGCTGAGGAGTGCTGGGCAGGCTGGGGAGTGCTGGGCAGGCTGGGGAGTGCTGGGCAGGCTGGGGAGTGCTGGGGAGTGTTTAGCGGTGCTGGGCAGTGCTGGGGAGTGTTTAGCGGTGCTGGGCAGTGCTGGGGAGTGCTTAGAGGGCTGGGGAGTGCTGGGGAGTGCTTAGCGGTGCTGGGCAGTGCTGGGGAGTGCTTAGAGGGCTGGGGAGTGCTTAGAGGGCTAGGGAGTGCTGGGCTGGCTTGGGAGTGCTGGGCAGTGCTGGGGAGTGCTGGGCGGTGCTGGGCAGCGCTGGGGAGTGCTGGGCAGGCTGGGGAGTGCTTAGAGGGCTGGGGAGTGCTTAGAGGGCTGGGGAGTGCTGGGCAGGATTGGGAGTGCTGGGGAGTGCTGGGCAGGCTGGGGAGTGCTTAGAGGGCTGGGGAGTGCTTAGAGTGCTGGGCAGTGCTGGGGAGTGCTGGGCAGGCTGGGGAGTGCTGGGCAGTGCTGGGCAGGTTGGGTAGTGCTGGGCAGGCTGGGGAGTGCTGGGCAGTGCTGGGGAGTGCTGGGCAGGCTGTGGAGTGCTGGGCAGGCTGTGGAGTGCTGGGCAGGCTGGGCAGTGCTGGGCAGGCTGGGCAGTGCTGGGTGGTGGTGGGCAGTGCTGGGCAGGCTGGGGCAGTGCTGGGGAGTGCTGGGCAGGCTGGGCAGTGCTGGGGAGTGCTGGGCGGTGCTGGGCAGTGCTGAGCAGGCGGGGGAGTGCTGGGCAGGCTGGGGAGTGCTGGGCAGTGCTGGGCAGTGCTGGGGAGTGCTGGGCAGGCTGGGGAGTGCTGGGCAGGCTGGGGAGTGCTGGGGAGTGCTTGGCAGGCTGGGCAGTGCTGGGCAGTGCTGGAGAGTGCTTGGCAGGCTGGGGAGTGCTGGGCAGTGCTGAGCAGGCTGGGGAGTGCTGGGCAGGCTGGGGAGTGCTGGGCAGTGCTGGGGAGTGCTTGGCAGGCTGGGCAGTGCTGGGGAGTGCTGGGCAGGCTGGGGAGTGCTGGGCAGGCTGGGGAGTGCTGGGCAGGCTGGGGAGTGCTGGGCAGGCTGGGCAGTGCTGGGCGTGCTGGGTGGTGGTGGGCAGTGCTGGGGAGTGCTGGGCAGGCTGGGGAGTGCTGGGCAGGCTGGGCAGTGCTGGGGAGTTCTGGGCAGGCTGGGGAGTGCTGGGGAGTGCTTGGCAGGCTGGGCAGTGCTGGGCGGTGCTGGGCAGTGCTGAGCAGGCTGGGGAGTGCTGGGGAGGCTGGGCAGGCTGGGCAGTGCAGGGGAGTGCTTGGCAGGCTGGGCAGTGCTGAGCAGGCTGGGAAGTGCTGGGCAGGCTGGGAAGTGCTGGGCAGGCTGGGGAGTGCTGGGCAGGCTGGGCAGTGCTGAGCAGGCTGGGGAGTGCTGGGCAGGCTGGGGAGTGCTGGGTGGTGGTGGGCGGGGCTGGGGAGTGCTGGGCAGGCTGGGGAGTGCTGGGCAGGCTGGGCAGGCTGGGGAGTGCTGGGCGGTGCAGGGCAGGCTGGGGAGTGCTGGGCAGTCCTGGGGAGTGCTGGGCAGGTTGGGGAGTGCTGGGCTGTGCTGGGGAGGGCTGGGGAGTGCTGGGCAGGCTCAGGGGAGTGCTGGGCAGGCTGGGGAGTGCTGGGCAGTGCTGGGTGGTGGGGGCAGTGCTGGGCAGGCTGGGGAGTGCTGGGCAGGCTGGGGAGTGCTGGGCAGTGCTGGGCAGTGGTGGGCAGTGCTGGGGACTGCTTGGCAGGCTGGGCAGTGCTGGGGAGTGCTGGGCGGTGCTGGGCAGTGCTGAGCAGGTTGGGGAGTGCTGGGCAGGCTGGGGAGTGCTGGGCAGGCTGGGCAGTGCTGGGCAGTGCTGGGGAGTGCTTGGCAGGCTGGGCAGTGCTGGGCAGTGCTGGGGAGTGCTTGGCAGGCTGGGCAGTGCTGATTAGGCTGGGGAGTGCTGGGCAGGCTGGGGCAGTGCTGGGGAGTGCTTGGCAGGCTGGGCAGTGCTGGGGAGTGCTGGGCAGGCTGGGGAGTGCTGGGCAGTGCTGGGGAGTGCTTGGCAGGCTGGGGAGTGCTGGGCAGGCTGGGCAGTGCTGGGCGTGCTGGGTGGTGGTAGGCAGTGCTGGGGAGAGCTGGGCAGGCTGGGGAGTGCTGGGCAGGCTGGGGAGTGCTGGGCAGTGCTGGGGAGTTCTGGGCAGGCTGGGGAGTGCTTGGCAGGCTGGGCAGTGCTGGGCAGTGCTGAGCAGGCTGGGGAGTGCTGGGCAGGCTGGGGAGTGCTGGGCAGGCTGGGCAGTGCTGGGCAGTGCTGAGCAGGCTGGGGAGTGCTGGGCAGGCTGGGAAGTGCTGGGCAGGCTGGGCAGGCTGGGCAGTGCTGAGCAGGCTGGGGAGTGCTGGGCAGGCTGGGGAGTGCTGGGTGGTGGTGGGCAGGCTGGGGAGTGCTGGGCGGGGCTGGGGAGTGCTGGGCAGGCTGGGGAGTGCTGGGCAGGCTGGGGAGTGCTGGGCAGGCTGGGGAGTGCTGGGCGGTGCTGGGCAGGCTGGGGAGTGCTGGGCAGGCTGGGCAGTGCTGGGGAGTGCTGGGCAGGCTGGGGAGTGCTGGGCAGGCTGGGGAGTGCTGTGCAGGCTGGGGAGTGCTGGGCAGGCTGGGGGGTGCTGGGCAGGCTGGGGAGTGCTGGGCAGTGCTGAGCAGACTGGGGAATGCTGGGCAGGCTGGGCAGTGCTGGGCAGGCTGGGCAGTGCTGGGTGGTGGTGGGCAGTGCAGGGGAGTGCTGGGCAGGCTGGGGAGTGGTGGGCAGTGCTGGGGAGTGCTGGGCAGGCTGGGGGGTGCTGGGCAGGCTGGGGAGTGCTGGGCAGTGCTGGTGGTGGTTAGGAGTGTTGGGGAGTGCTGGGCAGGCTGGGGAGTTCTGGGCATGCTGGGGGGTGCTGGGTGGTGGTGGGCAGGCTGGGGAGTGCTGGGCGGGGCTGGGGAGTGCTGGGCAGGCTGTGGAGTGCTGGGCAGGCTGGGGAGTGCTGGGCGGTGCTGGGCAGGCTGGGAAGTGCTGGGCAGGCTGGGGAGTGCTGGGCAGGCTGGGGAGTGCTGGGCGGTGCTGGGCAGGCTGGGCAGGCTGGGGAGTGCTGGGCAGGCTGGGGAGTGCTGGGCAGGCTGGGGAGTGCTTGGCAGGCTGGGGAGTGCTGTGCAGGCTGGGGAGTGCTGGGCAGGCTGGGGGTTGCTGGGCAGGCTGGGGAGTGCTGGGCAGTGCTGAGCAGGCTGGGGAGTGCTGGGCAGGCTGGGCAGTGCTGGGCAGTGCTGGGTGGTGGTGGGCAGTGCTGGGGAGTGCTGGGCAGGCTGGGGAGTGGTGGGCAGTGCTGGGGAGTGCTGGGCAGGCTGGGGGGTGCTGGGCAGGCTGGGGAGTGCTGGGCAGTGCTGGGCAGGCTGGGCAGTGCTGGATGGTGGTTGGGAGTGTTGGGGAGTGCTGGGCAGGCTGGGGAGTGCTGGGCAGGCTGAGGGGTGCTGGGCAGGCTGGGGAGTGCTGGGCAGGCTGGGGAGTGCTGGGCAGGCCGGGCGGTGCTGGGCAGGCTGGGCAGTGCTGGGGAGGGCTGGGCGGTGCTGGGCAGTGCTGGGGAGTGCTTGGCGGCTGGGCAGTGCTGAGCAGTGCTGGGCAGTGCTGAGCAGTGCTGGGGAGTGCTTGGCAGGCTGGGCAGGCTGGGGAGTGCTTGGCAGGCTGGGCAGGCTGGGGAGTGCTGGGCAGTGCTGGGGAGTGCTTGGCAGACTGGGCAGTGCTGGGGAGTGCTGGGCAGGCTGGGCAGTGCTGGGCAAACTGCTGTCCACCCCCACCCTTCTCTCTGCCTTGTCCTTTGTCCAGCACAAAAGCTCAGCACCGGGTGTGGGAGGGGGCCATGTCACTTCTGCATCAGACTCAGAACCAGATTCCTGATGAAACACTGATGGCTCCATGAATCTTTCATCACTGCTACTTCTCCATTCCTCTTCGCTCTTGCTGTCCTCTTCCATGCACGATTCAGTGACTATTCCATCTATTTTGGCTCTGTGTTTACTCAACTGCTGCAACTGCCAGGTTCTTCTATGGACTTTGCAATCAAAACAACAGCAGTCAGTCAACAAAAACAAACACTGCGGCATCCTCACACATGGTGGTCAACTGTGTCTCAAGCTCTAGGAGAACTCTTCCCAGTTTTGTAAACGCCATTAGATCCTCATAGAGGATTTCTCCAAAAGGAAATGGAAAAAGAAATGGAAATGAGTAGTGTTTGATGAAGTCTGTGACAGTTAGGGGACAACTGAAAGTGCATTGTATGGCAATGACTGGTACAGGGGAAATGACTGGTACAGAGGAAATGACTGGTACAGGGGAAATGACTGGAAATGACTGGCACAGGGGAAATTACTGGTACTTGGGAAATGACCGATGCAGGGGAAATGACTGGTAAAGGAGAATAACTGTTACAGGGGAAATGACCAGTACAGGGGAAATGACCGGCTCAGGGGAAATGACTAGCTTTGGGGAAATGACTGGTACAGGGGAAATGACTGGTACAGGGAGAGGAAGAAAGTTGAGTTTGACCGAGAGCCGTGTCTTTGTTGATGGATGGGAGAGCTGTGTGCAATGGCCATGCCTCCCAGTGGATGAGGGGGAGATCAGAGTCAAGTATTTGACAGCAAGCTGGCATGGTGGCAGAGGAGGCAAAGGGTGCCTCCATTATCTCCCTAACTTTGCATGCAGAATCAACATTGAAGACTGTCTCTCTTATGTAGCTATCTATGTCTGTGTAAAGAATGAGTGGTATGGCATTATATGGATTGTCCATTGCTATGTAAAACCAGGCAAATGTTTGACACAAGTTGACAGTGCCAGTTCTTCCGCAAGATCTGGCAAGTTCTCCGAATTTACTTCTGCGAAGTGACATCATCAGTTTTGTGATGTCATATTGTGACGCTGCCCATGAAAAAACTGGAGCGGTTGGTAAAAATGGTGGAGATTGAATCTACGGCGAAGCAAAAATGGAGATTGAATCTACGGCGAAGCGTTGTCAGGGTTGACTTTGTAATTCGTGCTGTGCTTCACCAAAGACCCTATACAATACAACAACAACAACAACAACAACAAGATACTTTATTGTCCTCATTGATCACAAGGAAATTCGTTTTGTCGGTGGCAAAAACATAATACATACATACAAAAACAAAAACAGTTCAACATTAATTAACTCAATCATATCATTCAAGTTATGGAGTCCATCAGAGGCAATTCAATTTAATAGAGAAACATTTTACACCAAAACAAGTAATCACAGAAGGAACAAAGACACAAGCATGCACATCAAACAATCATCGTCACGCAATAACACATACCCGATCTTCATCCATAACACATGTACAAGAACACCCCCCCCCCCCCCCCCCCCATCATGTTCATCATCCTGCATGCACATCAACAACCACACTCGCACAGCACACATAACACATACACGATCATCAACGCATAACGCATGCACCCCCCCCCCCCCCCACACACACACACACACTCTCACATGTTACTCCTTGTTGTTACAGACATAGTTCACACCATTCATAGTCCTTTCTGTCACAGTTCACAGCACTACAAGTCCTCGTAGTCCCAGTTCACTTTACTCCAATCTCTCCGTCATATGTCACATCAATCCTGGTCACATAGTCACAACTCTCATCACTCATCCTCACAGTCACAGTTCACATCACCCACTCTTCAGTCACAGTTCGCGTCACTCCTGGTCCCACATTCACGTCAAGTCTCACAACAATCTTCATGCATACTACCCATTCACCGAGACTCGTTGAAGAGACGGATGGCTGTCGGGAGGAACGAATCCCTCATGCGGTTTGTTCTGGCAGGCCAGCACCTCAGGCGACGTGAGGATTCACGAGTGGGTTCGCATGACGCGAATGCCTGGTGCAGAGGGTGGCGGTCGTCAGATCGAATCTTGCCCATCTTCCTCATGGCCACACTGGGGTAGCGATCACTGAGAGGCTGGAGGTCGGAGCCAGTGATGGCGCCGGCTTCATCCACGACCTTCTCCAGCCTCTCCATGTCGCCCTTCCTGACACTGCTGTGGTAACACAGCTGGTTGAAGGAGACGACGCTCTCAATCGTCGCCTGGTAGAAGAGGTGGAGAATCTCAGAGTTGACGCGAATAAATGAACACATTGACCGAAAAACACAAAATCTAAAGTCTCGCGGCACATCACCTTTGAACAAGGCGCGATACACGCGTCACTTTCGGTTTTGACGCATGCGCAGAACCATGCGCGATGAAGTTGCCATCGGCGATGTCACACCGGGACGACGAGACGCAGGGCAGACGAGTGGAGCAGGAGGTGGCTTCGTGACTGGCCACGTGGGCGGAGTGTGGACGCTGTCTACACAAGCCAGGGCAGCACGTGGTGGAAGCGAGTCCGTCAACTCTGCAAGTAGAAGTAAATGAGTGATGCTCTCTGTTTGTGCCACTAGTGTAAATGGCGTGTGCATGGCGGCGTCTATATGGTGTCTAGTCAGTAGTGACGTGTTGATGACTGAGAATGGCTTCATTAGTAAATGTGTAATCAGTAATGTTCTATTAGTGTTAGCTCTCTCTTAACACTGTCCCTTTCCTCCTTGCATGAACGTGTCCACAGAGGAATCTGCGTGCCTTTCGGCTAGAAATGCCGCGTTAGTGCAATATTCGCGCGTTAACGAAGATGGCGGCAGCGTCCATGGGAATGACGGTTGCGTCAACCGTTATAGCTCATGGAGGTGACTGTTGCGTCTAGCGTTACGGCGAAGGCACGAGCGGTTCCTACAACAACATCAAATCTGACAAGATGGAGGAAGACAGGCCGTTGGAGGCTGAGCTGGAGGAGGAACTCAGCAGGTTGGATGTAGATTGATTGTTCTGGTGAGCCCTGGTGTGGGCCGGGGCTATTGAGCGATTGTGAGTGTGGGAAATATATTCATTTCTAAATCGGCGGGGGCCGCTTGGTCATTTGTTGGAGCTACGATAGCGCCTTTGGCCCTGGTGTGGGCCGAGGCTGCCTGAGCTACGTTAGCGCCTTTGTACCCTGGTGTGGGCCGAGGCTGCTTGGGTGGGTGCCGTAAGGCAAGGGTGATTATTACACTTCATTCATACATAGATGCTGGTGTTTGTGTCAACTTGTGTCAAACATTTGCCTGGTTGACTCACATGCGAAGCAAAAGTGAGTATGTACTCACCCATTTCGTCCGTCCGGGCGTCCGGGCGTCCGAAAACTTTAATGTTGGATTTTTCTCGGAGACTATTAAGTCTATCAATACCAAATGTGGCATGATGGTGTATGATGACAAGGCTTCAAAAAACATACATAGTCACTTGTCCTTGCTTCAAGGTCAAGGTCGCAGGGGCCATAAATCCTGATAAATGTTGTCTAAAAAACAGTCATTCTTCACATTTTCTCAATTTTCTCTGAAGTTTTTGAGATTGGATACCTGACCTATATATGGTATATAGGGCAAAGTAATTCCTATCTTTTGATACCAGTTTGGTTGACCTTGCTTCAAGGTCAAGGTCACAGGAGCTCTTCAAAGTTGGATTGGTATACATATTTTGAAGTGACCTTGACCCTGAACTATGGAAGATAACTGTTTCAAACTTAATAATTATGTGGGGCACATGTTATACTTTCATCATGAGACACATTTGGTCACATATCATCACGGTCAAGGTCACTTTGACCCTTATGAAATGTGACCCAAATGGGGTAGTGAACCATTAAAAGTCATCATATCTCATGGTAGAAAGTGCCAATAACCACCATTGTGCTTCCTATGTCTTGAATTAACAGCTTTGTGTTGCATGACCTTGGATGACCTTGACCTTCACATGTATTTTGGTAGGGAAAATGTGTAAAGCATTCTTAGTGTTTGATGTCATTGGTAGGTTTAGTTGTTTGACCTTGACCTTGAAGATCAAGGTCATATAAAGGTCAAGGTCAAGCATGTGAGTCGTATGGGCTTTGCCCTTCTTGTTTTACATAGCAATGGACAATCCATATAATGCCATACCACTCATTCTTTACATCTGTCCATCTACATTCACTGGTGTAAATATCTTGCTATCCGTGTGTGTCTGTCATTATTTGTTGATTGATTTTGCAGACCCAATCGCCATGGACATTAGCATAGAGAATTCTAATGAGGAAGTGCCTAACCAGTCCTTTCCATCGGAGCCAAGCCCGACAGCCTCCGTCTCCGTGACCCTGGCACCGTCCCCCCCTGTGGCAGAGTGCACCGCCAACATAGAGCCCTGCTGCTCCCTGGGCGACAGCAACGAGCGCATCCCAGACAACGTCTACGAGTTTGAGACCCCGGACCAGGCCCTGACTGGCAACAGAGACTGGCAGACCGTGATGCAGACGCTTGCCGTTCTGCACGTGAGTGTCCCACAGCGTCTGCTCCGTGTCTCTCCTGCTTTTTCCTCTCCATGCTGAGTGTGTAATGGTATGTGTTGTGTGTGTAATGGTATGTGCTGTGTGTGTAATGCTATGTGCTGTGTGTGTAATGCTATGTGTTGTGTGGGTATTTATATGTGTTGTGTGTGTAATGATATGTGTTGTGTGTGTAATGGTATGTGTTGTGTATGTAATGGTATGTGCTGTGTGTGTAATAATATGTGCTGTGTGTGTAATGGTATATGCTGTATGTGTAATGGTATGTGCTGTGTGTGTAATGGTATGTGCTGTGTGTGTAGTGGTATGTGCTGTGTGTGTAATGGTATGTGCTGTGTGTGTAATGGTATGTGCTGTGTGTGTAATGGTATGTGCTGTGTGTGTAGTGGTATGTGCTGTGTGTGTAATGATATGTGTTGTGTGTGTAATGATATGTGCTGTGTGTGTAATGATATCTGTTGTGTGTGTAATGGTATGTGCTGTGTGTGTAATGGTATGTGCTGTGTGTGTAATGGTATGTGTTGGGTTTGTGTAATGATATGTGTTGTGTGTGTAGTGGTATGTGCTGTGTGTGTAGTGGTATGTGCTGTGTGTGTAATGATATGTGCTGAGTGTGTAATGGTATGTGCTGAGTGTGTAATGGTATGTGCTGAGTGTGTAATGGTATGTGTTGTATGTGTAATATGTGCTGAGTGTGTAATGGTATGTGCTGTGTGTATGTGCTGTGTGTGTAATGATATGTGCTGTGTGTGTAATGGTATGTGTTGTGTGTGTAATGATATGTGCTGTGTGTGTAATGGTATGTGCTGTGTGTGTAATGGTATGTGCTGTGTGTGTAATGGTATGTGTTGGGTTTGTGTAATGATATGTGTTGTGTGTGTAGTGGTATGTGCTGTGTGTGTAGTGGTATGTGCTGTGTGTGTAATGATATGTGCTGAGTGTGTAATGGTATGTGCTGAGTGTGTAATGGTATGTGCTGAGTGTGTAATGGTATGTGTTGTATGTGTAATATGTGCTGAGTGTGTAATGGTATGTGCTGTGTGTATGTGCTGTGTGTGTATGTGCTGTGTGTGTAATGGTATGTGTTGTGTGTGTAATGATATGTGCTGTGTGTGTAATGGTATGTGCTGTGTGTGTAATGGTATGTGCTGTGTGTGTAATGGTATGTGCTGTGTGTGTAATGATATGTGCTGAGTGTGTAATGGTATGTGTTGTATTTGTAATATGTGCTGAGTGTGTAATGGTATGTGCTGTGTGTATGTGCTGTGTGTGTAATGATATGTGCTGTGTGTGTAATGATATGTGTTGTGTGTGTAATGATATGTGCTGTGTGTGTAATGGTATGTGCTGTGTGTGTAATGGTATGTGCTGAGTGTGTAATGGTATGTGCTGTGTGTATGTGCTGTGTGTGTAATGATATGTGCTGTGTGTGTAATGATATGTGCTGTGTGTGTAATGGTATGTGTTGTGTGTGTAATGGTATGTGTTGTGTGTAATGATATGTTGTGTGTGTTATGATATGTGCTGTATGTGTAATATGTGCTGAGTGTGTAATGATATGTGCTGAGTGTGTAATGGTATGTGTTGTGTGTAATGATATGTTGTGTGTGTTATGATATGTGCTGTATGTGTAATATGTGCTGAGTGTGTAATGGTATGTGCTGTGTGTGAAATGGTATGCGCTGTGTGTGTAATGATATGTGCTGAGTGTGTAATGGTATGTGTTGTATGTGTAATGATATGTGCTGAGTGTGTAATGGTATGTGCTGTGTGTGTAATGGTATGTGTTGTATGTGTAATGATATGTGCTGAGTGTGTAATGGTATGTGTTGTATGTGTAATGATATGTGCTGTGTGTGTAATGATATGTGCTGAGTGTGTAATGGTATGTGCTGAGTGTGTAATGGTATGTGCTGTGTGTGTAATGGTATGTGCTGTGTGTGTAATGGTATGTGTTGTATGTGTAATGATATGTGCTGAGTGTGTAATGGTATGTGTTGTATGTGTAATGATATGTGCTGAGTGTGTAATGGTATGTGCTGTGTGTGTAGTGGTATGTGCTGTGTGTGTAATGGTATGTGCTGTGTGTGTAATGGTATGTGTTGTATGTGTAATGGTATGTGCTGTGTGTGTAATGGTATGTGCTGTGTGTGTAATGATATGTGCTGAGTGTGTAATGGTATGTGTTGTATGTGTAATGATATGTGCTGAGTGTGTAATGGTATGTGCTGTGTGTGTAATGATATGTGCTGTGTGTGTAATGATATGTGCTGAGTGTGTAATGGTATGTGTTGTGTGTGTAATGATATGTGCTGAGTGTGTAATGGTATGTGTTGTATGTGTAATGATATGTGCTGTGTGTGTAATGATATGTGCTGAGTGTGTAATGGTATGTGCTGTGTGTGTAATGGTATGTGCTGTGTGTGTAATGATATGTGTTGTATGTGTAATGATATGTGCTGAGTGTGTAATGGTATGTGCTGTATGTGTAATGGTATGTGCTGTGTGTGTAATGATATGTGCTGTATGTGTAATGATATGTGTTGTATGTGTAATGATATGTGCTGTATGTGTAATGATATGTGCTGTGTGTGTAATGATATGTGCTGAGTGTGTAATGGTATGTGCTGTGTGTGTAATGATATGTGTTGTATGTGTAATGATATGTGCTGTGTGTGTAATGATATGTGCTGAGTGTGTAATGGTATGTGTTGTATGTGTAATGATATGTGCTGAGTGTGTAATGGTATGTGTTGTGTGTGTAATGGTATGTGCTGTATGTGTAATGGTATGTGCTGTGTGTGTAATGGTATGTGTTGTGTGTGTAATGATATGTGCTGAGTGTGTAATGGTATGTGTTGTGTGTGTAATGATATGTGCTGAGTGTGTAATGGTATGTGTTGTGTGTAATGATATGTTGTGTGTGTTATGATATGTGCTGTATGTGTAATATGTGCTGTGTGTGTAATGATATGTGTTGTATGTGTAATGATATGTGCTGAGTGTGTAATGGTATGTGCTGTGTGTGTAGTGGTATGTGCTGTGTGTGTAATGGTATGTGCTGTGTGTGTAATGGTATGTGTTGTATGTGTGATGATATGTGCTGAGTGTGTAATGGTATGTGTTGTATGTGTAATGATATGTGCTGAGTGTGTAATGGTATGTGCTGTGTGTGTAATGATATGTGCTGTGTGTGTAATGATATGTGCTGAGTGTGTAATGGTATGTGTTGTGTGTGTAATGATATGTGCTGAGTGTGTAATGGTATGTGTTGTATGTGTAATGATATGTGCTGAGTGTGTAATGATATGTGCTGTGTGTGTAATGATATGTGCTGAGTGTGTAATGGTATGTGTTGTATGTGTAATGATATGTGCTGAGTGTGTAATGGTATGTGTTGTATGTGTAATGATATGTGCTGTGTGTGTAATGGTATGTGCTGTGTGTGTAATGATATGTGCTGTGTGTGTAATGATATGTGCTGTGTGTGTAATGGTATGTGCTGTGTGTGTAATGGTATGTGCTGTATGTGTAATGATATGTGCTGTGTGTGTAATGGTATGTGCTGTGTGTGTAATGATATGTGCTGTGTGTGAAATGATATGTGCTGTGTGTGAAATGATATGTGCTGTGTGTGTAATGATATGTGCTGTGTGTGAAATGATATGTGCTGTGTGTGTAATGATATGTGCTGTGTGTGTAATGATATGTGCTGTGTGTGTAATGGTATGTGCTGTGTGTGTAATGATATGTGCCGTGTGTGTAATGGTATGTGCTGTGTGTGTAATGATATGTGCTGTGTGTGTAATGATATGTGCTGTGTGTGAAATGATATGTGCTGTGTGTGAAATGATATGTGCTGTGTGTGTAATGATATGTGCTGTGTGTGTAATGATATGTGCTGTGTGTGTAATGGTATGTGCTGTGTGTGTAATGATATGTGCTGTGTGTGTAATGGTATGTGCTGTGTGTGTAATGGTATGTGCTGTGTGTGTAATGATATGTGCTGTGTGTGTAATGGTATGTGCTGTGTGTGTAATGATATGTGCTGTGTGTGTAATGATATGTGCTGTGTGTGTAATGATATGTGCTGTGTGTGTAATGATATGTGCTGTGTGTGTAATGATATGTGCTGTGTGTGTAATGGTATGTGCTGAGTGTGTAATGGTATGTGCTGAGTGTGTAATGGTATGTGCTGTGTGTATGTGCTGTGTGTGTAATGATATGTGCTGTGTGTGTAATGATATGTGCTGTGTGTGTAATGGTATGTACTGTGTGTGTAATGGTATGTGCTGTGTGTGAAATGGTATGTGTTGTGTGTGTAATGATATGTGCTGTGTGTGTAATGGTATGTGCTGTGTGTGTAATGATATGTGCTGTGTGTGTAATGGTATGTACTGTGTGTGTAATGGTATGTGCTGTGTGTGAAATGGTATGTGTTGTGTGTGTAATGATATGTGCTGTGTGTGTAATGATATGTGCTGTGTGTGTAATGATATGTGCTGTGTGTGAAATGGTATGTGCTGTGTGTGTAATGATATGTGCTGAGTGTGTAATGGTATGTGCTGAGTGTGTAATGGTATGTGATGTGTGTATGTGCTGAGTGTGTAATGATATGTGCTGAGTGTGTAATGATATGTGCTGAGTGTGTAATGGTATGTGCTGTGTGTGTAGTGGTATGTGCTGTGTGTGTAATGATATGTGCTGTGTGTGTAATGGTATGTGTTGTGTGTGTAATGGTATATGCTGTGTGTGTAATGGTATGTGCTGTGTGTGTAATGGTATGTGTTGGGTTTGTGTAATGGTATGTGCTGTGTGTGTAATGGTAAGTATTGTCTACCCCCCTGTCTCTGTCTACCTCTCCCCCATCAGTCTAACACCCTGTCTCTGTCTACCTCTCCCCCATCAGTCTAACACCCTGTCTCTGTCTACCTCTCCCCCATCAGTCTAACACCCTGTGGGTTGGAGTTAGTCAAGAGTAGACCCTCAGTGTTTCCCTGTGTGATTTCCCACAGGCAGATAGTTATTTCTAGGGTGACGAAGGCTTGGTTCACTCTCTCTCTTACCAGCTCAAATGATACTGTGGTCAACAGCCCTACATAGCCTACAAAGGCTGATAGACTGTAAAGCCTTATTCATTCAGTCAAGCATTCTCCCTCCCTCCCACTCTCACCCACCACCACACCCACCACCACACACACCACCACACACACCACCACACACACCACCACACACACCACCACATACACACACTACACACACATACACACACTTACACACGCAACACACATACACACACACCACCACATACACACACACTACACACACATACACACACACACACACAAACACACACCACCACATACACACACACATACCCACACATACACACACACCACCACATACACACACACTACACACACATACACACATACACACCCAACACACATACACAAACACAAACCACCACATACACACACTCACACTACACACACTACACACACATACACACACAACACACATGCACAAACACACACCACCAACACACACACAGAAACACACACACACAAACACACACACACAAACACACACACAAACACACACACACACAAACACACACAAACACCCTCATACACACACACAAAACCAACACACACACAACACACGCCTCACACATACACACACATAGACACACACACAGACACAATGTGGATGACATACACACACATTTTATGGAGAGAGAGAGAGATGCACAGCTGACAGTTGGGTGATGCCGCTGACGTGACAGGCACAGCGGGCCAGGGCCATCCGCAGCCTGGACCAGCTGCAGGAGGCGCAGCGGCTGCTGCAGCAGAACCCCGAGGTCTTCGTAGAGCAGCTGTGCCAAAGTCAGCTGGCACTGCCAGATGCACAGAAGCTGGCCTGCCTCCCAGACATCGACTGGTCCAAGTACACCTCCAGCATCTCGCTCTGTCCCTCCAGCCGCCGCGAGGCCAGGGTCCTGCACCGGATACTGCATGGCGAGGAGGAAGGTGAGCTGGATGGGGGGATGCTGCATGGCGAGGAGGAAGGTGAGCTGGATGTAGGGATGCTGCATGGCGAGGAGGAAGGTGAGCTGGATGGGGGGATGCTGCATGGCGAGGAGGAAGGTGAGCTGGATGGGGGGATGCTGCATGGCGAGGAGGAAGGTGAGCTGGATGAGGGGATGCTGCATGGCGAGGAGGAAGGTGAGCTGGATGGGGGGATGCTGCCCTGGTTGCGGCAGTGGCAGGGGCAGCAGTGACTGGGAATGGTTTGGTGGCAGTCTCTGCTGTAGTGGTGGCAGTCTCTGCTGTAGTGGTGGCAGTCTCTGCTGTAGTGGTGGCAGTCTCTGCTGTAGTGGTGGCAGTCTCTGCTGTAGTGGTGACAGTCTCTGCTGTAGTGGTAGTGGTGGCAGTCTCTGCTGTAGTGGTAGTGGTGGCAGTCTCTGCTCTAGTGGTGGCAGTCTGCTGTAGTGGTGACAGTCTCTGCTCTAGTGGTGGCAGTCTCTGCTGTAGTGGTAGTGGTGGCAGTCTCTGCTGTAGTGGTAGTGGTGGCAGTCTCTGCTGTAGTGGTAGTGGTGGCAGTCTCTGCTGTAGTGGTGGCAGTCTCTGCTGTAGTGGTAGTGGTGGCAGTCTCTGCTGTAGTGGCAGTGGTGGCAGTCTCTGCTGTAGTGGTGGCAGTCTCTGCTGTAGTGGTGACAGCCTCTGCTGTAGTGGTGACAGTCTCTGCTCTAGTGGTGGCAGTCTCTGCTGTAGTGGTAGTGGTGGCAGTCTCTGCTGTAATGGTAGCAGTCTCTGCTGTAGTGGTGGCAGTCTCTGCTGTAGTGGTAGTGGTGGCAGTCTCTGCTGTAGTGGTAGTGGTGGCAGTCTCTGCTGAACTGGTGGCAGTCTCTGCTGTAGTGGTAGTGGTGGCAGTCTCTGCTGTAGTGGTAGTGGTGGCAGTCTCTGCTGTAGTGGTAGTGGTGGCAGTCTCTGCTGTAGTGGTGGCAGTCTCTGCTGTAGTGGTGGCAGTCTCTGCTGTAGTGGTAGTGGTGGCAGTCTCTGCTGTAGTGGTGGCAGTCTCTGCTGTAGTGGTAGTGGTGGCAGTCTCTGCTGTAGTGGTGGCAGTCTCTGCTGTAGTGGTGGCAGTCTCTGCTGTAGTGGTAGTGGTGGCAGTCTCTGCTGTAGTGGTGGCAGTCTCTGCTGTAGTGGTGGCAGTCTCTGCTGTAGTGGTAGTGGTGGCAGTCTCTGCTGTAGTGGTAGTGGTGGCAGTCTCTGCTGTAGTGGTGGCAGTCTCTGCTGTAGTGGTAGTGGTGGCAGTCTCTGCTGTAGTGGTGGCAGTCTCTGCTGTAGTGGTGGCAGTCTCTGCTGTAGTGGTGGCAGTCTCTGCTGTAGTGGTGGCAGTCTCTGCTGTAGTGGTGGCAGTCTCTGCTGTAGTGGTGGCAGTCTCTGCTGTAGTGGTAGTGGTGGCAGTCTCTGCTGTAGTGGTGGCAGTCTCTGCTGTAGTGGTGGCAGTCTCTGCTGTAGTGGTAGTGGTGGCAGTCTCTGCTGTAGTGGTGGCAGTCTCTGCTGTAGTGGTGGCAGTCTCTGCTGTAGTGGTGGCAGTCTCTGCTGTAGTGGTAGTGGTGGCAGTCTCTGCTGTAGTGGTGGCAGTCTCTGCTGTAGTGGTAGTGGTGGCAGTCTCTGCTGTAGTGGTAGTGGTGGCAGTCTCTGCTGTAGTGGTAGTGGTGGCAGTCTCTGCTGTAGTGGTGGCAGTCTCTGCTGTAGTGGTGGCAGTCTCTGCTGTAGTGGTGGCAGTCTCTGCTGTAGTGGTAGTGGTGGCAGTCTCTGCTGTAGTGGTAGTGGTGGCAGTCTCTGCTGTAGTGGTGGCAGTCTCTGCTGTAGTGGTAGTGGTGGCAGTCTCTGCTGTAGTGGTAGTGGTGGCAGTCTCTGCTGTAGTGGTGGCAGTCTCTGCTGTAGTGGTAGTGGTGGCAGTCTCTGCTGTAGTGGTGGCAGTCTCTGCTGTAGTGGTAGTGGTGGCAGTCTCTGCTGTAGTG
>JAWQFJ010007116.1:42500-63800 GCA_034096865.1 Theodoxus fluviatilis | reverse complement strand
CATGTGGCGTTTACACAACCTGAATACAACTGTATTCTTTAAAATGTTTGATTCTCAGGTGCAGTCATTTTGCTCTATGGTTCAGAAGTATGGGGTATGAGTAACACTGATATTGTTGAGAAAGCTCATAGTTTTGCATGTAAAAAAATCCTAAGTCTTGACAGCCGAACTCCTAACCACATGGTGTACGGCGATCTAGGTCGTCATCCACTGTCCATCTCAGGGTGCACGAGGGCTGTGAAATATTGGCTTAAAGTATGTAAAATGCCGAACAGCAGACTGCCAAAGCAAGCATACTTTTCGCTTCTTAAGTCGTCTGTACCCGGTACTAGAAACTGGGCAACTAACATAGAAAACTGCCTGTCTAAGTTTGGGTTTGCCAATGTGTGGTCTACTGGTGGTGTAAGTAATGAAAAAGGTTTCCTCAGAGCATTTAAATTAAGGCTTAGGGATTGCAACATCCAAGAATGGCAAACTAACAACGCAGCCAGTGAGAGATATCGTTGGTACTCTTCCTTCAAATCCACCTTTGGACAGGAAGAATACATTAATAGCATTACGATTAAGAAATTCCGAGATTCGTTTGTAAGGTTCAGGTATGGTATTAACGATCTGAAGAATAATAGACATCGTTATGATGGGATGAGGGAGGACAAGAAGTGCCCCTTTTGCATCGATAATGAAAATGAAGACCATATACTGTTAACATGTACTTTTTACTCAGACCTCAGAAAAAAATACCTTGGGCAATATCTGCACACAGGAACATTCTGTACAGGTGCACAGCTACTCAAAATATCGTGTGAGAGACAAACTAGAGATGTGGCTATGTATGTCCATTATGCTTTGAAACTCCGGGAAGAAAAACTTTCAGTTGACACATAATGATAATCCTGCGGTTAACTGTCCATCACATACATTTTGTGTTTGTGATCTCATTATTGTAAAGGGCGGTCGGCCTAAAACAATAAAAGTCAAAGTCAAAGATCCTCTCTCTCTCCTCATCTCTCGTCTCTCCTCTCTCTCTCTCTCGTCTCTCTCTCTCTCTCTCTCTCTCTCTCTCTCTCTCTTCTCTCTCTCTCTCTCCCTCCCTCCCTCCCTCCCTCCTCCTCACTTCCCTCCCTCTCTCTCTCTCCTCTCTCTCTCTCTCTCTCTCTCTCTCTCTCTCTCTCTCTCTCTCTCTCTCTCTTGAACAGATGTTCAAACTACGGACTGAAAAATAAATGGAATAACACTGATACCTTGTTAGCTGGCAGAGCTGGCGGTACATGAGAAAAAAAACATGCAGGAAATTGTCATTTTTATAGGCACTTGTGTAGTTGACATAAAAAAAGAAACGGTACAGGCGAAATTTTTAAATATGACTACTTGCAACCCAAGTCTGGAACTCAAACCGCTTTATCCCTTAGTGATGCAATAGTTCAAGCAGAGTGACGTTGTCGGTAAACAGACAGCTGAACTGGCGATACTGACGATACAGAAATTGATTATAGGGATAAAAATGAACACCAGGAAATACGAGTTCATGAAACACGCCTTGTTGATGCTGACGATACCGAAATTGATTGCATGAATTATATTTCTAGGGTCTACATGAAACTAGTGCTGTACATGTAGATTCTGACAAAACCGAAATGGATTACATGGAACCTATTTTCAGGGTCTACATGGGACTAGCGGTGTAGATATTGTTGATACCGAAATACATTACATGGATTCTATTTTCAGGGTCTGAATGGCACTAGCGGTGTAGATGCTGACGTCACTAAGGCTGGAACTGCCCAGGCAGGCAGAGGTTGGCGCTAAGCTGCCTAAGTTGAGAAGCCGTCAGTGCAAATATCGTCAGTCAACAGGGATGCTGTACGCACATATGCTGTCTGATGCGATCGATAGGTTCGATGTTTGCACAGATGATGACACTACGTAGCGTGATGCACGAGGAACGAGGCTGTCGGTGCAGGTGTTGTTACACTTGACTGATGCCCTTGACAGTCACTGTGGATGCAGAGGATAAGGCGATATTTTCCTCTGCCCCGAGCCACATCTTTGGCCCTCTTTCTCTGCCTGCCTGCTGCTTCCCCCCCCCCCTCCCCCTCCCCCCCTTCTCTCTCTCTCTCTCTCTCTCTCTCTCTCTCTCTCTCTTACGTGCCTTATTGTGATAAGTTGGCGGTATAACATATCGTAAAGTACAACTGATGGATGATCATGATACCGTCAGTTCTGTTCACATCCATTCATCCAATTATTTAAATAGGTAGCTGACCTATGAATCTCTCTTTCTCTTTCTCTCTTCTCTCACTCACTCACTCACTCACTCACTCACTCGCTCGCTCGCTCACTCACTCACTCACTCACACATACGCACATAGACACACGCACCTCACACTCCTGCCCATCCAAGACTCCATTTCTCGAAAGAGAGAGAGAGAGAGAGAGAGAGAGAGAGAGAGAGAGAGAGAGAGAGAAAGAGAGAATAATCCACGCCAAGGTGTCAATACGACCACTCATGCAAATGTTAATTTCCGTAGCTGAGGTCACGTGAATCTGCGCACTCTTCTGTTTCTGAGGTCATGGTTTTAATGCCATTACGAAAGACCAAGGTAACAGAGGGTGCAGAGCGCCATAGGCAGGCGGTGTTGCAGCAATTCTAAAAAGAAAAGAAACACACACACACACACACACACATATATATATATACACATGGAGAACAATCCGTAACGTTGGTGCCCATTATTTCCCATGCGAACAATGCACTTTCTGGTACTGGAATGAATATGCATTCTCGCACTTTAAATTTTTTTATATAGATAAATAAGAACATTAAGAAGCCTGAAGACAAAGGAAGCAGAGATGGTGGTGCACCGCAGGCAGGCGGACAGAGAACGACTTTGCCGTGGGATGGAGGGGCGGCCCCAGTTTACTCCGCCACTTGTGGGAGCAGCGCCGTGCAGTGCTGGGTCGTTTCCCACCTAATCAGGATGCCCCTCGCGTCTCCAGTCAAACTAATTCCATAACCTCGCTGTAGGGCGCCCGTACGGACGGCAGCCACCTCGCCCATGGCACAGAATCCGATAATCAACCCACCCCACCCCCAACCCTCCACTCATTGTGAGGTACCCATTTCTCGTATTGCTTGTAGCAAATGCACTCTCCAACCTTCATTCTTTCTCTTCTCCTCCTCGCCCCCCCACCCCCCACCCCCCTTCCAAGCCGTCATTCAACTACACTTCCGACCCCAATCCACACCCCGTTTTCCTACGCCCTCCACAGTTTTTACCTAGCCTAAAGTTGCGTCAACCGTCAATCTCAGGTTTAAAAGAAGGATCCTAGTTTCCTTTTGGGCCCAATGAAAGAATCCAATCAACCTTCATACTGCAGCGTCTTGTCAGCTGCTGTTCCACCAGGGGGAGCGAGAAGAAGGCGGATCGATAAACACTCGTCCTCCAGTGCGCTCTTTCACGGCACGAAGTCTTGGAATGTACACAGGCACGCATGATAGCGACCACACGCACTCCAACACGCACAGCTGTTTGGGAAGGAGGGAGATAGAGAGAGATAGACAGATAGAGTGACAGACGGACGGACAGACGGACGGACGGACGGACGGACGGACGGACGGACGGGCGGGCGGGCGGGCGGGCAGAGAGAGATACAGAGATAGAGAGACGGGCGGACAGGTCAACAGTCAGTTGGCCAGGGGAGGGAGAGGGAGAGGGAGAGGGAGATAAAGAAAGAAAAAGTGAGGAGGTTTAAGGAAGAGTGATGGCGACATCCAAAACCTGAGAGAAAAGCAAAGATAGCCCGGTGTGCATTAACAAGAAAAAGTAGATTTAGAAGAAGAAGAAGAAGAAGAAGAAGAAGAAGAAGAAGAAGAAGAAGAAGAAGAAGAAGAAGAAGAAGGAGGAGGAGGAGGAGGAGGAGGAGGAGGAGGAGGAGGAGGAGGAAGAGGAGGAGGAGGAGGAGGACGAGGAGGAGGACGAGGAGGAGGACGAGGAGGAGGAGGAGGAGGAGAAGGAGGAGGAGGAGGAGGGGAATGCTAGGGGGACTGGGAGGGGGAGGGGGGAAAGGAGGAGGGGAGGGGGGAGAGGGAGGGAGAGGGGGAGGGGGAGGGGAAAAGGGAGGAGGAGGGGGAGGGGGAGGAGGAAAAGGAGGAGGACAAGGAGGAGGACGAGGAGGAGGACGAGGAGGAGGACGAGGAGCAGAAGGAGGAGGAGGAAGAGGAGGAGGAGAAAACGCATCAACTGGAAAACTGAACCAAAGTAAACGTTGCTGCACGGCAGTCCGCCAAACAATACTGCCACCCAAGACAATGAATGACGTTTGTTCACGGCAGAACTCGGGCCTTGGGGCAAGGCTCCACGACCACTGGGATCCCCACCCAATTACCCTGCACAGCAACGGGATCGGCACCAGGACCGCTAGAAACAATCACCGCCCCGGCCAAGTCTTTGGGGAAAGCGGGATTTCCACCCTTCTTTCTCCGAAGCCATATAATGAAAATTTCGCGGCCAGCGAGCATTGGTGAAAAGCCAATTTGCAGCGACAACCAGCAGCGCAGGCTTCGATGAAAGTTGATATGAAACACTTGCTCCTCGACTTGCTTTGTTCCCGCGCATCATAAGCATGATGGAGCGCATCAAAGTCCTTCAGTGTTAGCCCCTGCCCCGTTTGAAGGGAAATCGAACTCATCCCGTGTCAGTGGCGATATTAATGACGGGGGCCAGCGACAAAAAAGTTTGATGCGAGCCCGATAAAAAGAGAGTGACGGCAGGCGAGCCGTCAAGGGATGACGGCAGGCACTTCTGCGGTTCACCCAAAGGTAATTGCCAGGCCTGCCCTGCTAAGGTTGTCAAGATCTTTGAAATGACAGTTGCTATAACTGGCGCCCTCCTCCTCGCCCCCACGTGTGGTGTGTGTTCCTTGCAGAGAGACTATGCAGCAACAGTCGAGTGGCTTGGTGAGAAACCACGTAGTTTTTGTCCTTTTCACCAGTCGACGTCTTAGAGGTGCATCAGTTGTGGTCTATGTTCACTAAATGTAGACATATCCCGCTGATTTGATTCTTGTCGTGTAGATGTACAGCGAATGGTGAGAATAAAGAGATGAAGGCCCTGCACACGGAAATGGTGCGCTAACATAAGTATTTGAGTTTATGATGTATATACTAGAGGTGTCGCGTAAGAAAATATTTTCAACTCATAAAATTCAACACTGCCACGCCTGGTCACCTGACATAACTTAAACATATTGTATTTATTTATAGTCATGCAATACTTTCCGGATAGAGTCATCATGCCATTTAAAAACATGTAATTTGTTTTGCTTTGGTAACAATATAATAATATAATTTCTTATTCCGAAAATCTCTGAAAAGTTTGTGCAACATTTATTTACTCTACCCTTTGTTCCTAAGAATCAGGGGTGCAGGGGAAAAGAATCGACAGACACGATATTACAAAACTAATCACATATTCTCTACAACCCAGCAGCACCACGCTTCCGAGAAAAATCTATACCTGCCCGAAGTGCAAAAACAATGTCCTGGAAATAAAAAAGAGTTAGTGCCGGTGGAAGGAAGTCAAACCCACATTATCATTTCAATCTGCACGCAATCTCCAAAAAGAAAAATTTCTATCAAATTTTAATGAGTGCCTAACCTCCACGTTCCGGGCTTTCTTGCCACGCTGAAGCCCACGTCGGATGCCGGTCTTTGTTGCTGGGTTCCATGCTTGAAGACGTGGTAGGGTTATTGCACAGCAGCCACAAAGCTCATGTTCGTCTCGTAAGCGGCTTAAAAACCATCCCGTTCCATCCCTCCACGTGCAGTGGCTGATGGTAAACATCAAACAAACACGCGCCAATCCGTCTATGGCATAATCAGGTCATTCAACTCAGACACCATGGGAGCTATGACATTGCATAAGTCGTTAAATATTTTTTCTTTAGCCATTCAGCAAATAAGCGCGCAAACAGAGCCACGTGACATGCTGTGTACATTTGCATACCGTGGATTAGCTCAAATAATGGATGCAGATTGGTTTCATTACATAGCGCACATGTTTAAACTGGCCAAAAATAGTTTCCAAATGACTTGCAAATTAGATTATGTCGCCATCTTGCTCTCTTTCTGTTCGGCTTTTAAAAAATACGGACGAGACGCAATCTCTCCAGAGTTCAAACAACAATGAATTGTGAAACCTGTTTTTCGCAAATGCTGAGACAAAAATACAAACACCGCATATTTATTTCGCTGCGATGAAACATTCCACATGAAACTCGTTTAAGAGAAATAGACTATTTAACAGGAGAGGTATGCATTGCGTCACTCACAGTGATCATCTCAATTCTGCCTCCAGACTGCACAAGAAACATACAGCACAAAATCAACTAGTCCCAACCTTTCCACAAGGCAACAGCAGCAGCGAGCAAGACGGCAGTCCAGCAACAACGCAGTGGGAAGACCTCAGTCCTGCCTTCAGATCATCTCTTGCATCCCCGGGGTAAATTCCCAGCAGTAATTAAAGCATTTTTCAACTTCAAACCGCCTGCAGTAGGCCGCATAACCTGAGGCAGTGTAAGGCAAGAAAAGTGATGTGGTGAGAAGGTTTTTCGCCCCTCAACACCATGACAACATCCGTCTTCGGCTCTCCAGTGTGAAAGGATGGGAGTCATGACAGGGTGTGAAAACAAAACGAGAGGGCAAGAAAGCGAGCTGTGACAGCTGTCGAGCAGCAAAGCTTATTATCCCATCCCTACCATCAACAACAGTGCTTTTGTAAAGAGAACAGTGGCAGATCCTGTCTCTCGGGTGAAATTATGGTGTGAAGATATCACAAGCAAAAATATTTAAATGCAGATGTGCAGAAGTGCCCCATCTAGCAAGAAGGTCCCTCCCTCAAGAGCACAAGCGCGCACGACTACAAATGCGTATATCCATTAATGTACATGTGCTCGCGTATTCGCTCACACACACAACAAACATGCGCTCATGCGCTCACGCACACACACACACACACACACACACACCATACACACAAACAATACACGCACGCGCGTGCATGCACGCACACACATAGGAACTCATAAACACACGGGGACACACAAGCGCATTAACTCACACATACTCACATGATTGGCACAATAGATAAGCTCGCGCAAACACACTCACGCGCACGCAGAAATGCACGTACACACACATACACACGCGCACATACGCACGCAGGAGCGCGCACACACACACACACACACACACACACACACACACGAAGTACACACATTCACACGTATGAGCATAAGCACTAGCTCGCACACAAATGCACACAGTTCTAGCATCGAGTTTCTAATGAACTCTACAAGATATAACAAGGGGCCATCCGAGCTCGTGATCAGTGAGACATGCCTTGGGGTCAGTAAATAACCAGAGGGCAAATTTTGCGCCCAAACGTCAAGGGAGCGGTAATCCAGGACAAAGAAAGAGGACAAGAACGACAGGCTGTCATCTAGAGCCATCAGCCTCGGCCAAAGTCATCCACAGGCATTACCAGTTGGACAGGAGGAGGAGGAAAAAGGGGGGGTGGGGGTGTAGTTGGCTCATTCGAAGGGGGGAGACAGACTAAGGCAGATGATGGGAACCTGTCGCCTGGGAGGATGATTGGGAGCCACCCAAGGCCGACTCCCGTCATCAGCCAATGCCGTCGTTATGGCAACACAGCAGACCACGTGACAACGTCCTTGCCACCAGCCTGGGGTGAAGAAGGCGAATGGACAAGATGGTAAGGGAAAACTTAGGGCTAGCACGCCCGTGTCATCACAGCCACCAGACGTGCGGGGCTGATTAGGCCACCCTCAATAGATACAATAAGACCGACGCGTCTGCCGCCATCCACAGCTATTGACTGGAAAGCAAGTCCCCGCCATTCTTTCTCTTCTTCATCAAGTCGATCCATCCTGTAGCAGCTGATGTGGCGTCCAGCCGTTCAGCAGGCTCTGTTGTGTGGGGCGGTCAGGATTTTTGTTGTGGCTACAGAGTCAGAGCTGATGCGTTGACGTTTCATGGGGCATGACCTATTGGTAGATTTCAGTGAGGTTAGATTCACTAAGGTGATTGAATCAAGTATGGGTCTCTGCTATCGTTCAAATCCACTGGCCCATTTCGACAAGGGAATGACCACATTTTTGTCAGCGTTTCATGCAATGTAGGAGAGTGAGTTTGCTGTTTAGGATGAGTCGAGGTCACTGTTGTAAGACAATCTTTGTTGTATGACTGACTCGATAGGCCAAGGACGTTAGCTACATTGGCTTTGGGGTACACATTAGAGTCTGCTGGACATCTTCCGTTTTCCATATATTTTAGAATAGTTACAATAATCATTCGACACACGATTAAACGTATCTACTTTCAATTGCATGTACAAGTCGCTGTACAATGCCAAATCAAAATCCAAAGGAACTCTAGCTTACTTTTGAGCAAACAGTCAAAGCAGGCAACTTGTGTTCTTCACATACTCCTGTGACAAGACGCCCCGAATAAACAATATGTGTGGCGGACTTCTATTTTCAAAAAGTCAACATTAAATTAAAGAAAGCCAGATTTCAGATCTTGAATTTATAGAAGAGTCGCTATGAGTCCAGTGGATCTGTGTAAACTCTTTCAAAATTAAATGACCCAAAGCATCGATCACACAAAACATGGCTCATGCAAACGCGACCTGACAGTGTTATCCACATTCACATCGACGTTTCCACAAGTAAATATCAACCAGAACAGCACGGAAATGGCTATTGGAAGACTAGAGTGATATTACTCAAGAACTTCAACGCAATATAAAAAGTCAAAGGTCGTCGATATTATCAACATTCACACTTCCGACATCAAACAATTGCCAGTAACAGGCAAGTCAAAACGAAAGGAAGTTCAAGTAATCCTTCTAGCTTCAACTCCGTGTTCCAGAATACGTGCCTTTGCCACGTGAGTACTGGTGCAATGGGTACTGGTGCCATGGGTACTGGTGCATGGTTAGTGTTTCATGGCAAAGCGGCAGATGAAAGCGCTCAACTTGACGGCAAAATAATATTGCACACGAGGATACGAGGCGTTTGTCTTCCAAAGATAACACCGATATGGCATCACAGCTGAAAAGCAGAGACGAACATCAACAGTCAAGTGATATCTTCCAGTCAGTCCACCTACCTTATCTTGCAGCATGTCCCCATGTTTAAAATGCGCCTTCCTTCATAAGTAATGGTGACCATGCACACAATATCAATAAAAACATAACTAATCCAGGAACAAGAAAATAAAATTCAGAGCAATCCTATTGCATCCTACGTAGACAAAGATTGAGAAAGTTCTACAGAGGCAAGTATAGGGATTCATGCTAAAATAAATTATCATCTTCACTTGGACAGAGATGGAGAACTACAAAGAGGATAGCAGCGACGCAGTGACAGTGCAGACAGACAACAACAAAGACAGGAAAACAGACAGATTACAATGGGCAAAACTAAAGTAAGGATTTCCCTTTTTCCCTTGACAAACCTTTTCAGACAAAAGAAAGCAAGAGAGCGCAAAGATAGACTGACCTACAAGGCTTAAGTTGGCATTAGAGCTATACGGCAAGACAAATTAGAGCATTACACGGGCGACCTAAGAGGAAAAAACAGCAGATTCATTACGGCATACGCCCCAACAATCTACAAGGAAAGAATGATAGCGTTACAGAGGCAAGATCACTGAAGGGCAGAGGTGAAGAAGCCATTGCAGGAGCATGCGAGTGTTGGGTTAGGAGACGAGTCCAAGGTTGTCACTACGTAAGCAAATCCGTGCAGAGATGCTAAGGCGTGTAGTGCTCTCCGTGAGAGCGGTAGCGCTGACAGGAAAGACGACAGAGAAACTGGGAGGACCATAAGATGAAGGCAATACAAGGCGGCCACAAGACATTATTAGAGGATCATGAAAGTGTCTACTAATGGACAAACAGATCAAAGGCACAAAGTGAAGATACTACAGACAGGAAATATGGCATTAACGTGGCAGAGCTGTACATGAGCATTCAGGAAGAAAGGAAGGAAGGATGATGAACCACTGGGGGCAGCACACATGAAAGGCATGAATCATCAACCATGGAATGTGCAGCGAAAATCGAGAAATTCATCATATGAGCAATGGGACACAGTAGTACAATCACATACAGGGAACTACAAAGTAGTACAATCACATACAGGGAACTACATAAGCAAAAAGTCATGAAAACACTCACGTTGAGAAGGGTGTGGAGTTTAGTGTCCTGGAAGACGACTTCCAAGAAGTCCCGCTCCTCTTCCGTGCTGTCTGCCAGACATTGTATCTCCTCCAGAGAGTCCAGCACCTGGCTCACAGCTCCTTGGACAGAACCAGACACAGTGATCTCCCTCAGGGGATGCGCTAGTGCATGCACACGCAGTAGGTCATGCAAGGCAGGCGGCATGCCCACTGGACCCAAACCACGCTTCTACTTCTGTTTTGGGAACCTACTATGCTACCTACTTGGTACTTTGCTACTCTTCCGTGCATCCATCCCTGACCCCAACTCCACCCATTCTAGGAGTCTCCTACATCATGCCACTATGATACTACTTCTGCTTTAAATCAAGAAACTTAGTGATCTACCTGCCTATCTTGTTGACTAGTCTTCTGTGCATTCTTTTTTTACTTTCCAGGAAATACTGGCGGAAGAAACCATGCTACTCTAGCCTTAGAAATCAAAGTGCGTACTGAATTTTCTCATTTATATTCTTATAAGTAGCAAGCCCCCATTCCTTTTCATTCTCTGTAAATATTGATGCACTGAAAAGTACTGTTAGTGTTACAGTGGATTTCATTCTTTCACCATTCATCCCAACCCTCTTTTGCATTTTGCCGTGCCTGGTTTATATTTCTTCAATCTTTTCATGTTTTAAAATGTTGGCAGAGCTTCCCTTATCTCTCCAAGGGACTTCAGGCAAGAGGACTTCAATGTCCTTACTTCTGTATAATGTACCTTTTTTGTAATTTCTGGTGTCAGCTTTATCACCATCATCATCATCATCATCGTCGTCGTCTTCAATGAAGTCACGGCATTGTTACCTCTCGTGTACTGCTTCCAACTGTGGAGCTAAAGTCTACATGTAGTTCGGGTGGGGGAGATTCCAGACACAAGTGTACACTAATATAAATCAATACGCCCCAGCTAATTTTACACAATTTCCTGAGTATCCTCTGCACATGAACGACATTGGCCTTTTGTAGCAGGTTCACACCTATACAGCACGCTGATGACATTCAACTATTCTATGAGGAGAAGGAAGTGTACTCGACGCTCCAAACCGCAAAAACGAAAGTTGCTGCGCAAGACCATTCCGTCAGTTGTTGCAGCGTTTATGGGCCAATATCTACGAAACGTAGAACCATCGGCATTCTCTGGATGGCTGGTTCCTGACTTACGACCAGTTAGATGCATTCCGAGTAAATCTCAAAGGCCGCTGAACCTATTTGCCTCCATTTTTCATGAGAAAAAATAATTGTTCCCGTAAGGGCTCATATACTACATGTATAGTGTTGTTCTCCTATTGGATTGATGAGGAACTCGTGCCGTTCCATTAGGACTGTGAAAGTTTTAGCATGCTGGGTTCTCACCACAACTGCTTCCTATACCAAGATAACGCCCTTATACATTCACTTTTGCCTGTTCAAGCATATTCCACGAGAGCTTTGTAGTTCTGTTTCTGAATAAAAACACGACTACCAAAAATCCAGTTGTGTTATCAATCAAGACATCATCTAGAGATGAGCTTTTGTAGCCAAAGTTGTTGTTACGGCTCTGACTTTCCTCAAACAGTTCGGAGTTGTCATAATTCAGCAGCTATTAACTCTGCAGCGTATGAACGTGACATATGCCTCATCTGACCACCAGATGAACGAGGAACTGTTGTTCTCACCCTCTTCCACTTTTAATATTCACACAGGTTTCATTTTCCTACAACAATGGTTAGTAAACTATACTTGCTGACACTAGCTTACATGCACACAACACTAGGGTTATACAATAAATTTTCAAAGAGAAGAAGACAAACTTTTAAAATGTGTAAACGTTACTACTATCACTACTGTAACTTACGAATACTCCCAACGTCTATATTGTTTCTACAGATCACAACACACACAATCATGTTAGATAGTATCACTATAGTTTTTAAAAGTGGAAGAAAGCAGAAAAGTGGAATGTTAGTACTACATACAAACTAAATATTAAGATTCTAAATGATTTTGCGGGGGGGAAATTAAGCAGGAAAATGTTTTAAAAATATATATACTAAAAATGCACAATTGCGGCAGTTGTATATTTTCACTTATGTTAAAAATTTAAAAGTCACTGTCGATAAATACAAATACGTAATGAAGCGCTGGCTTGTAGAATATGCACTTGCAAACTACATATTTTCACTTTCAATAATTGTCATGAGGTCATTTACTACCATGGCAACAGATGCTCCAAGATAAGGATCCACACTTAAAAGAACATGTAATATATTAGGTCAGTAACGTCCATAGGCAAGCATTTTTAATGTTTTGCTTTGAAAAATAAATCTGAATTCAAGTTTTCCAATCCATCGACTGCTAGGAATGAATTAGCTCATGAGAGAGACTCACACAGTGAGTCATTCTGAACTCTCTGGAACAAGGTACCATCCAAAGTCGTATTGATTTTGGCTTAGGTTTCAAAGTGAAACAGCTCTCGAAGTATAAACCAGAAAAAAGCTATCTTAATGAAAACTTTAAATTTCTCTCAGGGGAATCATGCAGATCCACAAAAATTACAGAAGCAAACAGACTTGGAGATCATTTTCCCTCAAACCCAGGTCAGAAAAAGAATTCCTGAAGAATCTAATCTGGGTTTGCCAACTACTGATTCTGGAGATGCATCGTAGAAAACAGGTTTGGGAAATGAGTATCGACTGGATGCACGGAGCTTCAGGGGTTTATTGGCTGGCAGCGGTGCACCCTGGTGAGGAAAAAGTGATGACATCTCTGGATGTGGCTGCCAATCCGCTTATTCCACATCTCCCTGCAGACCCCCTCCCTGGCTGCAATGCCAGGCCCATCCTAACCCTCCCTCCCTCCACAAAGCTGACGCACTGGGACAGCAGGGATAAGAAAGCATCGATGAAAACATTAGACACTGTTTGAGACAAGGCAAACTATTCTGTCTTCTGACCATGAAATGGAAATAAAAGATGGCCATCATAAAATCGTTGATTCTACTTAACATAGCAGACGTCCATGATTAAACAATAATGATATTTAACATCTTTGGCAACAAGAAAAATATTTCATATATCCAACTGCATACATAAAACAAACAATATCAGAGGGTTTACAGAATCTACCCTGTCATCAACACATTCGTATTGCACATTATTTCTGCTGTATATTATCTGCAGGTTTTTGTTTTTGATCTTTCAGACGTGGCTTTCTATTAGCAAGCATTTGAATCAATTACAAAAACATATGGTTTCTTGAAAATTCTACTTCTACGTGTATCTTTTCTTGGGGAATATGCCGACTTCTCGCAAAAGCAGAGGATACGACACTACATACAACGCCCAATGGTATGCTTTATCACTATACAAACAGTAATTCCGTCTTGGACAGTCCTTTTGTGCCACATCAGTCACTTGCATTTAGATTCTGTTCCAGGTCCTTGACTCCTTATTCCACATCCCAACAGTTTCACAGCAGTCAAGTTCACATGATTATACATCAAGGGAAAATCCCCTTACATGTCGATACTTCAAGAAAATCCCTCCTCGAGAGAATAATCCCCATTCAAAAACGAGTGATACAAGATTAACCCACTGCTTAGGGGACACTGCTGCATTTAAACTACCCAAAGTAAGTTTTCAGAGAACTCGGAAAAATCTGTACAACACTATCCCGATATAGCATTTGACGTCGTGCCACCTATGTATTGACTGTTAGTCCATTAAAACTAGGTCAACATGACATTTTTCTCAGTCTGCATTGAATCCGCGCTCTACGGCTTTGTGTTCGGGTTTGTATTGAGACATGCAGCACAGCAGCAGCGGCCGCGTGCCGAACTTTCAGGTTCAGACATTACACCGAGACTTTACATCAGAAAAACAAAACAACATTTATTTGAAAATAAGCAAAGTGGGCCTTACCAACAGCTGTTGCACGGTTGATTGAAGTATGATGTAAAACACTGTAATTAAAACAACGCGCAGTCTAGAACCTGCGGGCCAAATGGTTCTGTGGCCGAGTGATTAGCGCGCTTCATCTGCAGTCGGCGGCGTTAGTTGCTACGCACATCCCGGAGTTGCATCCTTGAGCAAAATGCTTGACTCACATTGCTTCTTCCCACCCTGGAGTAAAACTGGGTACCTGTGAAGGCGGCGATGAGAATGTGTAGTGCGATTAACTCTAGTATGTAGGCGTGTGCCAGCATCGGGTTGGAATACGCACCAGGGAGTGACGTTGGTGCTGGTGCACGACTGTGTGCATCTTAGCTGTCTGTCACTGTGCTTGTAGTCAGGTGCATCTTAGCTGTCTGCCACTGTGCTTGTAGTCAGGTGCATCTTAGCTGTCTGCCACTGTGCTTGTAGTCAGGTGCATCTTAGCTGTCTGCCACTGTGCTTGTAGTCAGGTGCATCTTAGCTGTCTGCCACTGTGCTTGTAGTCAGGTGCATCTTAGCTGTCTGTCACTGTGCTTGTAGTCAGGTGCATCTTAGCTGTCTGTCACTGTGCTTGTAGTCAGGTGCATCTTAGCTGTCTGCCACTGTGCTTGTAGTCAGGTGCATCTTAGCTGTCTGCCACTGTGCTTGTAGTCAGGTGCATCTTAGCTGTCTGCCACTGTGCTTGTAGTCAGGTGCATCTTAGCTGTCTGCCACTGTGCTTGTAGTCAGGTGCATCTTAGCTGTCTGTCACTGTGCTTGTAGTCAGGTGCATCTTAGCTGTCTGTCACTGTGCTTGTAGTCAGGTGCATCTTAGCTGTCTGTCACTGTGCTTGTAGTCAGGTGCATCTTAGCTGTCTGTCACTGTGCTTGTAGTCAGGTGCATCTTAGCTGTCTGTCACTGTGCTTGTAGTCAGGTGCATCTTAGCTGTCTGCCACTGTGCTTGTAGTCAGGTGCATCTTAGCTGCCTGCCACTGTGCTTGTAGTCAGGTGCATCTTAGCTGTCTGTCACTGTGCTTGTAGTCAGGTGCATCTTAGCTGTCTGCCACTGTGCTTGTAGTCAGGTGCATCTTAGCTGCCTGCCACTGTGTTTGTAGTCAGGTGCATCTTAGCTGTCTGTCACTGTGCTTGTAGTCAGGTGCATCTTAGCTGTCTGTCACTGTGCTTGTAGTCAGGTGCATCTTAGCTGTCTGTCACTGTGCTTGTAGACAGGTGCATCTTAGCTGCCTGCCACTGTGCTTGTAGTCAGGTGCATCTTAGCTGCCTGCCACTGTGTTTGTAGTCAGGTGCATCTTAGCTGTCTGCCACTGTGCTTGTAGTCAGGTGCATCTTAGCTGTCTGTCACTGTGCTTGTAGTCAGGTGCATCTTAGCTGTCTGTCACTGTGCTTGTAGACAGGTGCATCTTAGCTGCCTGCCACTGTGCTTGTAGTCAGGTGCATCTTAGCTGCCTGCCACTGTGTTTGTAGTCAGGTGCATCTTAGCTGTCTGCCACTGTGCTTGTAGTCAGGTGCATCTTAGCTGTCTGTCACTGTGCTTGTAGTCAGGTGCATCTTAGCTGTCTGTCACTGTGCTTGTAGTCAGGTGCATCTTAGCTGTCTGTCACTGTGCTTGTAGTCAGGTGCATCTTAGCTGTCTGCCACTGTGCTTGTAGTCAGGTGCATCTTAGCTGTCTGTCACTGTGCTTGTAGTCAGGTGCATCTTAGCTGTCTGTCACTGTGCTTGTAGTCAGGTGCATCTTAGCTGTCTGTCACTGTGCTTGTAGTCAGGTGCATCTTAGCTGTCTGTCACTGTGCTTGTAGTCAGGTGCATCTTAGCTGTCTGTCACTGTGCTTGTAGTCAGGTGCATCTTAGCTGTCTGCCACTGTGCTTGTAGTCAGGTGCATCTTAGCTGTCTGTCACTGTGCTTGTAGTCAGGTGCATCTTAGCTGTCTGTCACTGTGCTTGTAGTCAGGTGCATCTTAGCTGTCTGCCACTGTGCTTGTAGTCAGGTGCATCTTAGCTGTCTGTCACTGTGCTTGTAGTCAGGTGCATCTTAGCTGTCTGCCACTGTGCTTGTAGTCAGGTGCATCTTAGCTGTCTGCCACTGTGCTTGTAGTCAGGTGCATCTTAGCTGTCTGTCACTGTGCTTGTAGTCAGGTGCATCTTAGCTGTCTGCCACTGTGCTTGTAGTCAGGTGCATCTTAGCTGTCTGTCACTGTGCTTGTAGTCAGGTGCATCTTAGCTGTCTGCCACTGTGCTTGTAGTCAGGTGCATCTTAGCTGTCTGCCACTGTGCTTGTAGTCAGGTGCATCTTAGCTGTCTGTCACTGTGCTTGTAGTCAGGTGCATCTTAGCTGTCTGCCACTGTGCTTGTAGTCAGGTGCATCTTAGCTGTCTGCCACTGTGCTTGTAGTCAGGTGCATCTTAGCTGTCTGCCACTGTGCTTGTAGTCAGGTGCATCTTAGCTGTCTGTCACTGTGCTTGTAGTCAGGTGCATCTTAGCTGTCTGCCACTGTGCTTGTAGTCAGGTGCATCTTAGCTGTCTGCCACTGTGCTTGTAGTCAGGTGCATCTTAGCTGTCTGCCACTGTGCTTGTAGTCAGGTGCATCTTAGCTGTCTGCCACTGTGCTTGTAGTCAGGTGCATCTTAGCTGTCTGTCACTGTGCTTGTAGTCAGGTGCATCTTAGCTGTCTGTCACTGTGCTTGTAGTCAGGTGCATCTTAGCTGTCTGCCACTGTGCTTGTAGTCAGGTGCATCTTAGCTGTCTGCCACTGTGCTTGTAGTCAGGTGCATCTTAGCTGCCTGCCACTGTGTTTGTAGTCAGGTGCATCTTAGCTGTCTGTCACTGTGCTTGTAGTCAGGTGCATCTTAGCTGTCTGTCACTGTGCTTGTAGTCAGGTGCATCTTAGCTGTCTGCCACTGTGCTTGTAGTCAGGTGCATCTTAGCTGTCTGCCACTGTGCTTGTAGTCAGGTGCATCTTAGCTGTCTGCCACTGTGCTTGTAGTCAGGTGCATCTTAGCTGTCTGTCACTGTGCTTGTAGTCAGGTGCATCTTAGCTGTCTGCCACTGTGCTTGTAGTCAGGTGCATCTTAGCTGTCTGCCACTGTGCTTGTAGTCAGGTGCATCTTAGCTGTCTGCCACTGTGCTTGTAGTCAGGTGCATCTTAGCTGTCTGCCACTGTGCTTGTAGTCAGGTGCATCTTAGCTGTCTGTCACTGTGCTTGTAGTCAGGTGAAAGTGAGTGACTGATCAAGTGGCCCAGTGATCAGGGGATAAAGTGTAAAGCGTTTTGACGCCCAGACATGGGTGATAAGTCGCGATATAAACCACGTCTTTACCTATTTTTTTAATCTATTACCCTCGCACGACCAACTTTGCAGACCAAATCTTTGTCCTTTGAAATCGCTCACCAGCAGAGGTAGCTTCATCATCAAGGCCATCAGTGGGTTGAGGGTCATTGTAGAACGTATTCCACTTGGAACTGGACACAGCTGCCATCACAGCACCCTGGAAGATAGCAGATGGAGGCCTCAGTGTCTGTACTGTGCTTTGTGACTGACCTGCACGGGCAACTGACACAAAGCAGACTGTACAAACTACTATAAGTTAAGACTGCAGGAAATCCTAAACAAAAACCCAGGTAGCGGACATAAAAATGAGTTGTTCATGGTTGTTCAGAGCTGCATTCAAGACAGGGTACCAATACCTATCAGAAACAAAAGAAATGTTCACAGAGGAGCGCTGGCAACTAGCGCTCGCCACGACCAAAGCATTTCTCGGAATTGAACCCGTCAACACAAACGCTCGTGGTGGAAGCTCATTTCTGAATAGTTGTGATAGCTTTCCTCAGGGGAATGCACCTCAGCTGTTTGCAGTATAGGCTCAAAATGACCAGAGGAAGTTGCAATTGCGGAAATTTTCACACATAGCCATCATGGAAACATTAACATTCCAGGCCAAAGTACAATGTGGATAATGCAACAAATCCCACAATAGACCAAAGTAGTTATTGCACTTTAGACACTCTCCCAAATAGTCATTGTGATGTCTCACCACCTGGTGTAGACACAGCATGGATCATTATACAGATTCACATTCATGAAAGTACATGAATGTAAGGTAATCCCAAGACACAACATGACGATGCTATCAAAATTTATTTTTAAACTTAAACATTCATTTGAAATTAGTAGGAGCACTCAGGTAGTTCTTAATTGTTATCTAAACATTGCTAGTTACCAAAATCCATTTCATCAAAGTATTATAACAATGTAATATTTGAAAGCAATTAATCCAATTGCAAAACTAATGTGAGTTGAGAAATGGTTCCTATTATTCTTCCTAGATAATATAATTTGTGTTAACATATATACTGATGTCTGTTTACCCTGTTTCAACAGTTTGTATTGTCTGTCTCCTTGCTGAAGGTCTATGTAAGAAAAACAGTTTCACTTACTTTTAATTTTCTCCTTGCATTGAACTTCTTCAGCTCATCAACTGATTCGTGGAGATGGGATTTTGATGCATTTTTCTTGTCCTGAAAGACAGAAGGCAAGCTTAAACAATAGCTTGCAGTGCCAAGGGAGAGAACTCAATATCACATCACTATCAGAATGTGAAAATTATCACTACCATTCTGAAAAATTGTGGGAGAGAGAAACACTTGCGTATACGGCATAAATACATCAGTGACTGGCATATAATTTGTGCATTGTGGGGAGAGAAAGATAAGGGAGGGAGGGAGGGAGGGAGGGAGGGAGGGAGGGAGAGAGAGAGAGAGAGAGAGAGAGAGAGAGATGGAGAGAGAGAGAGAGAGAGAGAGAGAGAGATGGAGAGAGAGAGAGAGAGAGAGAGAGAGAGAGAGAGAGAGAGAGAGAGAGAGAGGGGGGGGAGAGAGAGAGAGAGAGGGGGGGGGGGAGAGAGAGAGAGAGAGGGGGGGGGGGGGGGAGGGAGAAAGAAAGCAAGGACAGACAAATATAATAATCATGAATACATGGGCAGGATGGAAGATAGCTATTTCGACAGATATTATCATTCTACAAACTTTACAACACAGCAGTAAAGAGATGGTCACACTATACAAGTTCCAATGCTATCGGTGACAATGTCCATGTTGCTGAGTCCTCACAGGTGCGAGGAAGTGTCATCAATGTTACACAATACACTATCTTGGTTGAATCGGGCCGTGATGAACTAAATACTGATTGTGGTACACACTGAAACAATGACCACGACACAAAGGCATACTACAGAACTCACAGTGGTATGACATTTCGATGTAGTGTCCCTTCTGTGTCTTTCACCATCGGTGATGCATTGGCGACATTCTCTACGTCGCCCCTGAATCCGGACGAGTTTGTGGCGATTGATGCTTTCGACGGCAATGGTTGCTGCACTTGGAACTAAATTTCGTGGGACTTGTCATTTTCGACTGCTGTAGCCACCTCTCAACAGCTCTGCAACGTCACCCCGGAGCATTAGGTGGTCGTAGGAATTCTTTGGTACAGAGTCGTGTGATGATTTCTCCCAGGTGAGAAAGGCTTGCTCTATACCTTGATTTAGGATGAACTTTACAATGTAGCGCCACCACTTCCTGCTGCTATGCCCTACAGGATAGAAGGCACGGTGCTGATCTGACTTATCAACACCTCTCATGAACTTGTAATTTTGAATGAAGGTGGGAGTTCCCTTCTCACCTGAAACACGTGGGTCAGTGTTGCTGGAGGGCATCGTGATTTGCCTTTTATCTTTATGTACAGTCGTCACCATTCAGCCTTTCTGCATTTGAATGAGCTTTCCTTGCTGCTTGAGTTTCGCCTTTTTCACTTAAGCTCGCTCGTAATCCTCGTCTGTTGGACATGATCGTCATGCAGGAGTATGTCCCATTGGTGCGCAGGTGTTTACACACGTTGACGCTAGCAAAGTATCAATCAAAATAGACGTGGCGATTCTGACTGTAGAAGGGAGAAACCAGTCAATGCACAACCTCCTTACCAAGACTAATGTTCATATTCTGACGACTGTGACGACCGGTGTAAATGTTCAAATTGAGGAAGTATTCTGTCCCAGTCACACAACTCCCACATCTTGACTCCCATTTTGTTGGTTCGGCAGGCATGTATTGTTTGAGAAAGAGACGGCCTTTGAAACCAATCATGGCTTCATCACCACCTGGGAAGTAGTTCGCCTGATAGTAAGGAAAAATATCAGATCAATGAGTGGTCTTACTATGAAAATAGGGTCATAATCAGCACTGTCCCGTCCAGGTGTGTTGCTGGTGTCACGCAGGTGAAAATACTAGTTGATTTTGAGGAAACTTGTCTTTGACGTGACAGAACTAATCCATATGCAGGATCCTTTGACCAGTAACACCAGAGTTGCAGCAGGCTTTTGATTCCCATCATGATGAGAATTGCCATGCGTACGAATTTCATCCAATGTTGTGTCGTGCCACGGCGGATCCGGGGTGCATTTCGCTGCCGTTTTCTGCTGAGGGTACCGATTGGTTTCACTGGCAGCCAACTCAAACAAAAACAAAAAACAACAACTGCCGAGAAAAAAAACAGGAAGAAATACCCCAAGCTGGATGCAGTGACTGGAAGACTGGGCTTAGGACCCACAGTCATTTCAAACGGTCGAACAGTGACTGAATGCGTGGCCGGCTGCCATTTTGACAACAGACTTGCGAGTGGAATGTCATCCTCTGGGTCGGACGCTATTTCCTCCTCTCCTTCGTCATAAGAACCCTACGAGATGTAAACATCGGAATATCTATCCATTCCTTACTCAAAATTGTCAACAGCTGAAATGACTTCGTCCAAATCTTCAAAGCCCATTCATTACAAGGAGCATACTGGTTAGCAAAGCCTGAAAGTTTTGAGATGCGTGTCACAGGAGCAGCAGTCCAAAGACAAATGCGTCGGTGTGCCGTCCTCTGGGAGCAAACCAGGGCCCAAGACCAGTAATACGATCTTAAATTAACAATCAGAGGGGACCCATGCCGACCACCCACATGGTTGGACCTCAGTATGATGAGAAAATCGTGTGGTCCTGCCGACTTACCGACTGGAACACATAAGCGCCATACCGAATGTTACCGTCTGAACACGAAA
>JAWQFJ010007116.1:0-40000 GCA_034096865.1 Theodoxus fluviatilis | reverse complement strand
GGGTTATATTCTGACAAAGATTTGCCTAAGCACTATGTAAGCCACTGAAAAATTGCACAAATAATTGATAAAAATGTCTGTATTTGAATAAAATTCATTTATACACTTTTAAAAATGATTTATGTAAATGTCTAATGATCACAAGATAATTATGTCTCACAAAAATGTACTGCAAAAAAGAAATGTATGTGTGCATGTAATTATTCTTCAAATTTATCTCCACAATATCATAAAGCCTTTTCTTTAAAAAATTAGAGTTGCATCAAATTTATTTACATTATGTCTCCATGCAAATATACAGTACAAAAACTCATACATTTGCTATCAAAACCCTACAAGAGCCTACATAGCCCTAATTGATTTATGAATTGGACAATACAGTAGTGACAGGTTAAGGACTGAAAACAAAATATGTCAAGGATAGTGATGATACTCAAGTGATGATTGTGATGATCTGACTGGGGTATGAGAAGGCCATTGTTTTATTCATGCGAGAGTTGGGTTAAACCACTGCTGCCTTCTTTGGCTGCTGACTGGACATGCAATGCTTTGAAATGATGTTATATTATTTTATGTCACTTTTATATCTCCATACCAAATTTAATTAATACTAAAATAACCTTACAGCTTAGTTCAAAATGTAATTGGTATGTAGACGTTTATAGCCCATTTAGATCACGCACCATTTTAAGGAAATATTCTGAGTCACCATTTCAGTGTTAGGCAGTGACATATATTTTAAGGGGAGGTAACTTCATATTGCTGGGGTTACTTCCCCTGGAATGTAACATTTCTTTCATGCCGGCAGCCATAGAAGGGAGGTAACTCTGTTACACCTACTGCTGCACACCCTTACCAAAGAATCCTTCCCGCAGATCAATCAAAGGTTCAAATCCATGCTCAATGGGCAAATCTGTAATCAGCAACGTTTATGACACCCATGCGGCAGAAGCACATTCAGCTACAGATGGTAATGCACAAGGAGCTAAACTACTCGAGAAGAATGCTACGCGTTATGCAGGAAGCGAGTTACACGTACCTTAATTACTAAGTAGATAAGTCAAATGATTTTGATAGAAGGATTTTTCTAGTAAATTCGAGGGGAACCACACTGCCAGACCCACCAGAACAAGAATGGAATCGGAAGAAGACGGGAAAGAAAGAAGAAAGGAGCTTTCTAAATTGTTCACGCAGTTTTTGCTCAATTGAAAGCAACAGTTATTAAAGCTGAAATGGTCGTTGTCGGCAACATTTCCCGACACTGTACCCGAGGTACTCTGTCCGCCCGATCGGACAGAGTACCTCAGTTTGAAATCTCGTCCTTACAGTCACGTGACATACCGATGATAGCGCTCAGCTCAGACCGCACCCGCCACTCCGCCTGACTGACTTCGCACGCCCGGGGAGTTATGCTAAGATCCGGCCTCGTTAATATTGTATCTGCGTTTTGTTACAAACGTCTTGCTCGGCGGTACTGTACTCCATGCACCTTAACGGTCCGCGTGATTCGGGTGTAATCTTAAGCTAAACGACGTTCCGAATGTTTCCGACTTCGACCATTTCAGCAGCGCCAATAAACGCAAACATGAAAACGGCCAGCATGCACACATCACACATCATAATTATCACAAAGATGACGACTAAAACAAATGATGGTTGGATGAACGAATATGCATGTAATCAAGCAAGAGTTATCTACGCAATAATTACACGGCCATTAACTCTGAAAGAGAAACAAAATAAATGAAGACGTTCCACTAGGCAAAAAGGGATGGCTTTAATAGGACACTAATCAAGTTCTAGAGCAAGTGAAGCATTTTTGCAAAAGCACTGACGCGGGGAATTGCCACGATCTTGGTGTACTAGACGATGCATCCATTTCACCCTTCACTTTGTGTTGTTCATTCACGTGACCCCACTGATTGATTCAAGGCTCTCTGGACAGCAAAAAACGTGGAAAGCGTTTCATTGAACACTAGCACGTGAGGCTCTTTCCAAAATGCTACTCGTGATGCCTCATTCTCACTACACCACTTCCTTCGGAATCACTTGCTTTAATTTCCCGATGAACTCGTTTGAGAATCTGATTTGCCGGATTTCATAGGTTACATGAAAATATTGCATTGGCCATTGCACCCTTCTTATGCAGTCTGCACGGGTTACAAATGTCAAATATTTCCACCGCCCTTTGTCAAAATGAAAGGTGACGTTGAAAGTGATTGATGTGACCTAGATCGGAGCCTTTGTCCTCTGTCCAATCCATTGTACCGTAAGTGAGAGGAGGAAAATTGAAATGTTTATGACTGTTGAACTCAGGCAGGCAGGAGAACTCTACGAGAATCTGCAAATTTCCCATAAAATGACAGAAAAAAGGTACATGCATACATATAAAAAATGCGTGTGTGTATGTGTGTGCGTGCGCGCGCGCGTGCGTGCGTGCGTGCGTGCGTGCTTGCGTGTGTGTATGCGTTTCCGATGAAAAAATCAGAGCCAACAAAAAATCGCGAGAACTCGATAGCGCGATGAATAAATCTCTCCCTCGCTACGTGAGCCAGAGCTACGTTCTCAAGGATGTGCGTCCACTGACTTAAACCGCGCTGGCAGGTCAAGTATCGCGACTGGCCAGGTCTGGTCACGACAATCTCAGCGGGCAGCGGGTTTCCTACTCGTATCCGCGTATGCACATGTGCTCCATAGAAGCTGTCTTCTAGTTCTAACAACTCTGAACCATAAGAACATCAAACCAAGGCACTGCAGAAAATGCAAGAAATTGGACAGCAGTAAGTTGTTTTGTGTTGGTTCGTTTTGCATGCATGCTGCATGGTAATTTATCTTCCACGAGAGAACACTAAGGGGTCTTCAAAAATGCTCAATTTCGGAAGGGGGGCTTTGCTCGCTGGACCCCTAGAGGGCGTTGCCCCTGAGTCCCACCGTGGGTGTCCCTGGACCCCGGCCTTTTTCAGAGATGTGTTAGTCAGCTGTTCTCCAGTCTGCTCAGTTCTACAGAAGCTAATCTCACCACCATGACCAAGAGCTTCATGCCACGTTAGCAAGTTAACTACATAATCATTTCCAGTTGCATGCAATGATACAGAAAAGATCTACTTCCACAAAAGCTAGGAAAAGGATCATTTCAACAGCTCAGCGTTGAAATTCAAAGCTACATCAACTTAGCACGTAGTGCCATCGAATAATCTGCTTGCTGTGGCTGAACCACATACATTAATTTTTAGAACATCTCGTGAGTGGCTTTTCAATCGATAAAATACCCACGCAACATTTGTCCATAACATCGGTCTTACAAAGAGGACAAACATTTCATTGCGGTTTGTGCTCGTAAATCCGACACGTGGGTGCCTTTCAAGGGGATAGGTCAAAGCGCTGCATGGCCTTCGCGTAACAATCCTCGGATCAGGGAAAGCTCGAGGGCATAAAAAATCTGCGACTGCTCCAAGCTAAATAACAACAAATACAGATTCCCGGGCAGCCCATTTCACAAGATTCGGCTCAGAGTACACAGAGCCCGTGGTGCATTCTCCTGGGAGGCTACATGAACTTCGTCTGCCACGAAAATCATATTACTTGAGCCAATCCACCGCGAGCTTATCTGATCTGACGGTCCGCCATGAAAACTTCATTACGATGGATGCGCCGCACGCTCACATGACAAATTGTCGACAGCTCGCTTCAAAATCCCTGGCCGGCGCAGGTCCCCAATGTGCACTGCCACCTATCTACTGCTCCAGAAAAAGAGTTCTCATTTCGTCTCCGGTGAAAGCTGCCAGTGTAAATTGGCGCGAATTTGACCTGAATTCCAGAGAAAAAGCCCCTACGGTCTAGATAGCGCTGGCTGACGTCACAGCGGCTCCAAACCCAGCGTCAGATACATGCAAGATGCAAGAGATAGAGGAGGAGGCTAGCGTTCCTTTCCTCATAAACATGGGAACCGCGTCGATCCATTTTCCTTTTGTGGTCATCTTCTACTGCCTGAGCTGGCAATAACGGGTACACATGAATGGCACGCTGTCTGGTGGACAACGCAGCATCTACAATTCTGTCTGAGGCCGTCCGAGGAAATAATCTGCAAGCGGACAGCGACGTGTCCATTGGTCCGAAGAAAACATTAATGGGGGTTGAAGCGAAGAGGACTGTTAACGTCCTGTACTTCAAAGGCGTTTGCAAAGTAGAATATTTCTCGTTTGGAGGAAGTAGATTATTCAGCGTTCCTATTGGCACTCTGTTCACAAAGGCTGACTTTTGCGTCATCGTTGTAGACGTCGGGTTGAAAGAGTGTGTGAGGGGGAAAGAATGCTTGACAAATTTCGGCCATACTAGACTCTTTGAAGAGACGAGGGAGCAAGCCTTTCTACACGCACACTGACGCCGACAGCGGTGGAAAAAAAAGAGAATACAAGCCTGACTGCGCACACGAAGTCACAAAAAGAATAATTCAATTCTAGTGGAGAACTGGAAATGACATGATAATCAAATAACGAAATAAAAAAGTTCAGCGTCGATGTTCTCCCTTTCGTGAACTGTATTTTTTTCCGCCTATGGGATTATAGGCCTGCCGCAAGGAATAGCAAACTCGTCCGCTCCTTCCTCCTTTCTTCCCCGTCTCGCTGTCTCTGTCTTTTTGTGTGTTCGCTTCTCTTTGGGTCTATTTGTCAGCCTACCAACACACACACACACACACACACACACACACACACACACACACACACACACACAGACAGACGCACACACACACACACTCACGCCCCTCTCTCTCTCTCTCTCTCTCTCTCTCTCTCTCTCTCTCTCTCTCTCTCTCTCTCTCTCTCTCTGAGCACCTCGTTTTTGTATCGCTTGACCCGTCTCTCTGCCTGCTCGTTTCCGCACGCTACAGTCCTTTTCAACAGGCGAGGAGCGCTAATGCCGAAACTCCTAAATCTCCCAGGGCAAGTCGAGTGATATATCTGGTGGAGTAAACAAAGCGTATCGTTCGAATAGAGCCGATGACGTCATAGATCGATGCCAATCACCGCGGGCAAACCAAGTTCCCTGTCGACCTTAGCTGAGCCTCCAGCTTAGACATTATTCTCCCTTCCGTTATCCGTCCGTTGCTTCCTCCTTCCTTCCCTCCCCGCCTCCTGCCCTAATAACTTCCCACCCACCCACCCCCACTCCACCCCAGCCTCCCTTACAACTACCTGCCTTATCACGCTGCCTTACAAGGTAGTGATATAAACATGAAATGTAACGTAAGAAAAACGTAACTGCCAACAAACTTTTGGGGAAGAGCATGACCACAGTAAAAACCTTTTCAAGAAAACCAAGGCTCAACAACATCTAATGAATAAACACTCGATGTCTTTCTCCGTGCTAGTCTTGCAAAGCACAAAATGAGGTTCCATTGAGGTACTCAGTTTCGGTCATATTTGGACCTATATGCATAGTGATACAGAGTTGAGAACACCCCACCAAAGGCAAGCACAGCCATATCCGCTGGCCTCGTGGATATAACTTCATTTCCTACTGCACACTGACAGTAGGCGTGGGTGGTGATAAATGGATGACCGCTAGGGGTCCGTGAATCACGACAGATTGACAGATGCAACAATACACAGTTAACTTTCGTTCCTATTAACTCGTGCACGCATGCAAGCGTGTACACGTGCACACACGCGCGCGCACATACACGCACTCGAGTACACACACACACACACACACACAGAGTACAGCGTGATCGTCCATCGATTTTCTGCAATGACGTCAGTACTGTTAAAGATGAAAGCTCAGCCACTAATAGACGTGCAGAGTCTGTGACAGGGAGGGCAGGTTGTGGCTGTGAACAAACCAATGGGCGTTGTGGCGCGCCATTTTCGCATACTTCATATGTTGCCAAAGGCTGAAAAACATCAATCCTCAAGTCGTTTGACTGTCTACTTACAATACTTGAATGCAAACAACTTTACGACAGCAGGTTGGAACAAAAATGCCCCACCAACCTCACATACTGAAGAGCTGCAGTTAGAGAGGCAGACTGCCTGTCTGTCTGTCTGCCAGTCTGCCTGCCTGCCTGTCTGACTGCCTGCCTGCCTACCTGCCTGCCTGCTTGCCTATCTGTCTTACACACACACGCGCGCGCGCACACACACACACACATGCACGAACGAAAACATGCAAACACGCTCGCGCCCAGAGAGAGAGAGGGGTGGGGAGGTGGTGTTAGCTCGATTTGCAATGTCTTACCTGATTAATAAAGAAACAACTTCCTTTTCAATCAACTGTGCGGAGAGTTCAACTTGCACACAAATGCATTTTCATTTTCTGCTCAACCCACAGGGAGCGAGAAGCCTATAACTTTTCATCAGCGCATGCCATCCACAACTGATTAATCCGACTACAGCAAACTCCCCTTTTCTTGTCAGCTCTCATTTGTTCCATAAACATCACTAGTGCATCAGTTCGTTCTCTCGGGAAACACCACACACACACACACACTACTGGATGGCGCTGTCGAGAGAAAGAAAACAAAATGGGAAAAACTGTTCACCGAATGAGCCAGAACGAAGAGCGATTGATTCCCTTATCAGCCGTCTTGTTCCGCAACGCAGAAAAAAGACGTGACAAATGCGAACTGTCGCTACCCTCGACAAAGCGCGACGGGGCGTAACTCTTTCCGTTTCGAATGAACCTTCTTCCAGAGTCACCGTTCCTTCAAAACCATGTTGAAGTAGGATGTGGTGTTTTCTATCAGCATCGGTTTTTCATCGCGGAGCGCCCAGCCCACCAGGTAAACGAGTTGGAAATGCAGCTTCCTCTGCCAACAAATCCCAGAAAGCTTTCCTAATTCGAGGGATTGCAAACCAACAACTCACCCTGGCTAAAGCGAAGTCTCAGACTCTGCGTTAGTTACAACTATGAGACAGAGGAAAGAGAGATATGTTGCTCATGTCAAAGCATTTTCACTGAGTCGGGTCCCCTAACAAAAATCTGTCAACTTGATATCGAAGTAAACCATTAAAAGGCGTAAACAAATCCTGGGATCATCGAAAGATTAAATGCAAGGAAACAATACGACCTTCCGTCTTCCATCAACAGACAGTAAGTTCGACGGTCGACAAAATTCCACGAATGATGTTGCATGCTAAGCAAAGCGTCTGTCACACTACTGAACCACAAAACCGAGTACGCCGCGAGTTTTTGAAGCACTACTACGGCAATGCAACGTTTCACATAAAACAGACTCCAGCAGTACGTCACACCCGAACTAGGAGAAAGGCAAGGTATGCTCACAACACGGCCACGTCTTTTCCCAGAGGGTCAACGTAAGACTCAACACGTACGGTCCCCATCCTCCATTTCTTGTTGAAGGAAAAAGGTTCCTGATTATAGTCCCACAAAGCGGGAGTGTGATATGGCCTGAGTCCATTGACATCCACCAGCTGCCCGCTGGCACTCACTCATCATTCCTGCTGGGACGTAAGTCTGCGCCCTTAGTCCCCTTCCATCCCCTTCCCCTTCACCGTCTTCTCCCTCTTTTTCTTCCTTCCTCTCTTCTCCAAGCTCTCCTTCGTCCCATCCCCCAATCAATCTCTCTTTCCAGTACTATCCACCCATTACAAAGTTCTTTACCATGCCCCCATCCTCGTTTCCAGACTAATCCCTCTCCTCTTGCGTCTCATATCTCACTCCTATCCTTCCCACCCTAACTTCATCCACTCCTTTCTCCCATCTCCCCAGCGTATTTCCATTCCCACCCTATTCACCAAGTCTTTCCCCCTACCCAGCCTTCATGCCGCATGGTCGAAGATAGGTCTTCAGCTGCGTTGGCTGTCCCAACCTTCACCGGTTTGGCCCCATAAATAAGGACCTGCCAAAGGAGGTCTGCAGTGACTAACTTGCCCTTCTGCAGGTATCCAGTAACTGAGGCAGAGGTGAGTCTGCTGGAAAAACTATTGGAAAATGGTTAGTATGTCACGTAAGGAGACTGTAGCAAAAAATTACTGACTGTCGAACTGACAAATGGAGACACAACTGCAGATAAGAATGTAGCCTGTCTGAAACACGAGACGTCTATATCAGAATACTGGCAGCATTCGGAGTTGAAGTCATGCTTGACTTGACTTTAAATAAAGTCAGATAAAGTGTGTATCATGTTCTTCACTTTAATATATACTTTGATGTCTTGATGGATTATATGGTAGTAAACCAAATTAGGCTGCAGCAGATGTGGCCCGTATATGTTAGTCTCGTGGGAGCACGCACAAAAGGTGAACGAAAATCAGGAGGTGACACTAATCTACAAATAAGCATGCCTCTGGCGAATTATGAACGTGCAATCTGTCGACTCGCGCGCACGCACATACATACATGTACATACACATGCAAGCACGCAAGCTAACACACACACACACGCATGCAAGCACATGCACTCACAATTATATTAACACACACGTGCACACGCGAAAACGCACGCACTCACGTGCACACAGATACTTGGATGTATACATGCACCAACACAAAGAAGACTAGGGTAAGAAGCTAAGGGAGCCCAGGCGAAGAGTTCACCCAGGCTGGTTGTTGACAGGAAAGTCTGGTCACGGCCTCTAGCTGCAAGCAGCCAGGATGTCCACACCAGACCATCTGCTGTTGACAGCGCCCTGTCCTCACCTCCAGCCTCTGCAGCCACTACTCCAGCTTTTGTAGTCCCCTTTCTCCACCCCTGTTTGCCTCAGGACCCATGTTCACTTCGAGCCTCTCCAGTTGAGTCCCTACGCGTCCTTCTCGTCCTTTCACGCAAAATGTTTTGAAATGTATATGGCAAAAGCACACACTCACTTCATTTATACATCGGCGCATGGGAATCTTCCTGATGACACGTACTGTTGACCAACATTCTCAATACAACAGCAGTGCCCAGAGCAAACTCAGAAGTCTATGTCCTTTATACTTTCCCAAAACTTCGTCATCGGTATCGTTGAATGTTCTTCAATGAGATTTTAAGCAGAACAGGACTCAACAACAGCAACAACAACAACATGGGCGACAACGACAACAACAACAACCAGCAGCATTCACGAAGGGTTAGTGTAGAGCGCTCGCATATCAACTGCGTTGAAGAAGAATGTTTTTTCAATAATAATAAAAACTGGCTGGTCCCGGTTTCCTGATAAAGTCCTCATTGATCGCTGTCAACCTGAGCTAACTTTTCGTTTTCCAAATTGAGCTTCTAAAGTCTTCTGAGACTATGGCAACAGCATGGACCCTACGTGATCTGAAAAGAGACGTCCTCATTTCGACTTAAAAACATGACAATTTTTTCCCCTGAAAGCCACATTTTCTGACGCACTGAACACCAGAGTGTGATATTGATCCAGCGGTAGGGATGGAAATGGACAGAACTAATGCTGTTTTCATGTTTCATGTTTTTCGGCTAAACCATCAGCGACCAAGTCTGCGCCTAAGTGCTTCTTTTTCCTCGAGAATTATTCAACAGGATGTGATGCAAATGACAGTGCAGTTCTTGCCGTACGATTCTGAGTATCAGGATAAATATATCTTCTTCACAGCATTTGGATTATTTTCTGAGTCAGGCAGGCTATCGCCTGGCGGTAAAAGAAACTAAGCTCAAAATATGAGGCTTTCTTCCAGAACATGAGCAAAAGTGACTCTTTGTAAGGAGGCTCAAGAGAGATTGGGTTGAAATGTTCCATAATGATATCAGTTTCAAAATACACATCAAAATGTTGCGCCAATACTTTTGAACTCTAACCGTGTAACACCATTAGACAAAGACGACCCTCATTGAATCATGCATGAAAACACAAAATGAATGCCAGGACAGCCTTACCTTCACGTTCAAGTACTCATTCAACGCATCGAAATCAGGTGATCAATAGGAAAGCAGTGTATTTATTGCAGAATACCCATGCACTACCTATTCTGGCAGAACGAGATCCCTAGATGTGAAATGTTTCTTAGGCGGCAGCAATCCTGTATTACGACAGCCTAAAATTGGAGGCGAGAATACACGCCTATTTCTCGCGTCATGGCAAGAACTTGGTCTGTGCTCTTTCATTCCACTAAATAAACGCCTCTGTCGCATACCAAACTATCTCCTTTTAAATCCTAGTAAGAAACAGACCACTGTAGTTCAGCTGCCTGAGCAAACCGGGTGTAATGATCAGCTTTTTCTCCTGGTATCAGCGGAATACACTGCTGATGATGCTCTCTGTCACACAAATAGAATATCGCTATGTCTCCCAGCCTTCCAATCAAATCTAATGCCTACAACAGTCTTTTCTTCCTCTCTCCAGCTGTGATATCCTGTTCAACAACATCCCCTTTTAACCGTCATCTGAGTAGGCTTGCAGATATCGACACAGATCTACGGGAAAGGTAACTCCATTCTTTGGTTCTTACAAGGAAGGAGATCATTGATGTTGGCACGTTTCTTTTCATCTACGTACATGACGATCGACACAGGGCAATAGAGTCGAGATGTCAACGACCTGTGATTCTAACTCATTAGTGTAATGACTTTCCCAGAGGGAACGGAAGGGATTAGAGACTGACGTTGCCCACAGTTGCACAGGAAGAGATCTCAGATGGTTGGAGCCGCGTGAGGGAAGGCTTTCAGTCCCTCGAACCTTTGAAAGCATTTACATGTACGGTGAGCGGCGAGGTGACTGACAACAAGGGACAAATGCAGAGAGGTACATGAAGAACGAAACACAACACAAAAGTCAACGGTCGTTCAGAAGCAATCATAAAAATTCTACCTTTCGTTGTGGAAAGCAAGCATGCATGGATTTTTGTGTGGGGAGAACTGTGCGTGCAAACAAGACTAGATGCGTGCCAGGAATGAAAAAACAAAACATTACGCACACAAGCGTGGAAACAAAGCGACGAACATCCATATCTTTGTCGTTCTTTACGACAATGAGTGAGGTTCGAGGCTGCACCCGTTAGGAATGGAACATGTTATGCATTAAACGAAATTTAGTGATACTTGTCAAACTTGTACCCAAGGATGGAATGGTCCCACTCCACCATGCGTGTCCGCTTTGCGCGGTCACTTCGTCCATGCAACGACCGACTTCTTATCTTGAATATGTTTCCCTAGACACTATGGAAGGTGGAGTGACCTGTTGGTCAGTCGTGAAAGTATCTTTCACTACGGGGTTTCCTTCACCTAGTACTTTGCACTCGTTTATGATTGTACACGGAGACACGAAACCACACCCACGCTAACTCACACTGGAAGACACATTCTGATCAGTACGCCCAATACGAAAGTGAACACATGATCTGAATCGGCTTGCAAGTCACCCAAATAGGAAAAGAAAACAAAGCAACATTTAACCAAAACGAACACTGTACTGCAAATGTGGGGCCTCGCTAACCTGTCTTCGTGAGGTCCTAATGCCTGAGAACAGTCCAGCACAGTCCACTCACCTCCAGTGATGGTCTCGCCCTCCGCCAGCTGAACGGCCACACCGAATCCCCCCAGCTTCACGGGGGCCGAGTTCTCCTTGGAGGCCAGCAGGACACAGTGTGGCTTGAGGTCCCTGTGCACGATGCCGTTCATGTGGCAGTAGCGTAGCGCCTCCAGGATCTGCCGCATGTAGTGGCTGCAACGTCAAGAACATGACACTGTCAGAATCTATTATGGATGGTCTTGTGAAGAGACACAAAAAAGAGGACGTGTTGACTCTTCGTTTTAAAGACAAACATATATTTCATTTACAAGTTCTTCAAGCAAGGCTCACGCTCCTTTTTAAAGTGCGTGTGTGTGTGTGTGCGCGCGCGTTCAATCAGTGCCATTACATACAATACGATGTATTTAATTAAAAATTGCATCAAAACTCGGCCGGGGGGGGGGGGGGGGGGGGCGCTGAATAAAATGCTCACACGCACGCGCGCAGACCGAGGACGGCAGGCAAGGAAAGCATAGGGGCAGGACAGCAGGAAGTGAGATAGACAGCCAGACTGACAGGTAAGCAGCAGGACTGCCAGCCAGAAAACCATTCAGTCAGCCAGCCAGCAAGAAGGACAGAAGGACAGGGCAGGTAGACAGACAGACAAGCAGACAGACAGACAGGCAGACAGACAAGCAGACAGACAGACAGACAGATAGGCAGGCAGGCAGGCTGGCAGGCAGGCAGGCAGGCAGGCAGGCACACAGACCGACCGACGGACGGACAGACAGACGAGACGGACGCATGGACGGAATGAGAAACAGAAGAGAGACAGACACAAGCGTGCGCGCACCCTCACTCAAACACACACACACACACACACACACACACACACACACACACACACAAACAAACAAACACACACACACACACACACACACACACACGGACACGGACAGAGAAAAACATACATATTTACAGGGAAGCAGGCAGACAGAAACACACACATACAGACACACACGGACAGAAAGACGCAGACAGACAGAAACACAGACATACAAACACACACGGACAGAAAGACGCAGACAGACAGAAACACACACATACAGACACACACGGACAGAAAGACGCAGACAGACAGAAACACACACATACAGACACACACGGACAGAAAGACGCAGACAGACAGAAACACACACATACAGACACACACGGACAGAAAGACGCAGACAGACAGAAACACACACATACAGACACACACGGACAGACAGACGCAGACAGACAGAAACACACAGACAGACACACACGACAGACAGACGCAGACAGACAGACACACAGACATACAGACACACACGACAGACAGACGCAGACAGACAGAAACACACACATACACACACACAGACAGACGGACGCAGACAGACAGAAACACACACATACAGACACACACGGACAGAAAGACGCAGACAGACAGAAACACACACATACAGACACACACGGACAGAAAGACGCAGACAGACAGAAACACACACATACAGACACACACGGACAGAAAGACGCAGACAGACAGAAACACAGACATACAGACACACACGGACAGAAAGACGCAGACAGACGAAACGAGATGAGAGACTACTGCGTAAGGCAAGCATGTCGAAAGAATAATGGAAATGAAAAAAACAGCAGGAAAATGTGAACAACCTCTCTCGCAAAACTGCTGTACAAGTGAAAAAGAACTTGGAAGCCTTGGCGTAAAAGGTATAGGACAGGAAATTTATTTCCGGATGACGGATGTGTGTCAAAAACCTTTCTATCTTTCTTTTCTGGTGTGCACCACATCGAAACGACTCAGAATACTTTCAGAAGTGAAGTTTCAGCAAAGGATCAAGATTAACAGGAAACAGCGTCAAAACGATGAAAATGGTATTGAAGGCAAAAAGCACAGACGCGGACACCAAATTGCCGGTAGGAGCTACTCCGGAGAACAGAGGACAAAACCATGGGGCGTAATTCTAAAGCGCCACATTCATCATAGTTCCAGATATGGCGTGCACATTAGCAACGACAGGAAGTGCCCTGTCAAAGCACCAGAAAGTGGGGTCCAGACCGAAGTGCCAGAAGATAACAGCAGACAGAGCAACAAGAGCACAAACTGCCAGCCTCTGTCAACCCTGGCAACCCTTACTGGAGACCCCAGATCATGTTGCTGGGATGAAGGAATAAGAATGTCAAAAAGACTGAGGATGCTTTCGCATCATGCTTAGCTGCATTATGCTAAGATTGCTACAACAACTAGACATTCGGTCAGGTGGACAGATGCACAGGCAGGTGGACAGACAGACATACGGGCGTATAGAGAAAGACAGGCAGCCAGTAGGATGGAAGGTAGGATGTAGGAAGCAATGACACTCACAGGCAGAGTCATATGAATGAATAAGTTAAGAAAGTGGAAGAGAGGATGGAGAAGAGAGATAAAGTAGATACATTTTCTCTGTGTGAAAAAAGCAATCTTTCTATGCACACAGTTCCGCTAACATACACAGGAAAAGGAGACTAGTTTCTCACTGATTTTTGCTCCGATTAATATCATTTAGTTGGTGACATCACTCATCTTGTACTGATATGTGAACGTATATGAGTGAACCAGGTAAAGGTATCAAAACTGACAGTGAGATTTTTGGTTTTTGCTACCAGTTTCACAGAAAACAGCACGTTTATATTTGCAGCACATGACTAAGTTTTAGACTTGTGGAAAATCACAGAAAACAGAATGATTTGCTGGCCATTCACTCAAAAACGTCTGGAGGCTTCAGTCTGCTTTGTCACGCGCGGTCACATCTGGTCTTTCACTGCAGGACATTTCGAGACGGCTTTTACCGACGCCAAGCACAGGGAGCGACCTGACTGTCACAAGGCCGTCTTTATTTCGCGTCCTAAAAGCTTCGCACTAATATCGCTACAAGGCCGACGTGAACATGGTTTTTAAATGCTGTCCGTCTGAAGAAGTCATGCAGTCATCACGCGTCATGTGCACAGAGAAAGGGCACAGGTTTGGCAAGCCGACAGTTTCTGATGAAGTATTATCTGTTCTACCTTATTCTGGCGTTCCACTTGGCCAAGTCTAAGTCCAAAAGATGCTCATAAATCCTCTTGATGCCGATCACTGCATCACGCAGCTCCAACCACTAAAGACTGATTCGATTCAAAACTTCACAGATTAGTGTATTTAAGACAAGCCAAACCACTTACATAAATCTCAGTGTGATTTAGTGCTCATTATTGTTACAAATTAAAAAATGTGTAATGAATCTGATTGCTACATCAGGCAAGTCGCACATGTGCAAAAGCTGGGGGAAAACACTGGCAGGTTTAGTTCCTGTTCAAACTAAAAACATATCAGATTTCAGATTCTCGTATCGAAGATTCCGTTCCTTCATCTTCGACGAAACTCATCGACATAAACATAAATTTGGCTTGTAGTTTGAACATATATCTAGTAGTACTTTCCACGAAAAGCGCCAGAGCTACATAAACATTTACAATTCATGCACTCACACACACACATACACCACACACACACACGCACACGCGCGCGCGCGCGCAGGCAGACACACACACACACACGCATGCACGCATGCGTACACACAAACACACATACACACACAAACACACATGAACACGCACACACAGATACATACATACATACATACATACATACATACATACATACATACATGCATGCATGCATGCATGCATGCATGCATGCACGCACGCACGCACGCACGCACGCACGCACGCACGCACGCACGCACGCACGCACGCACGCACACACACACACACACACACACACACACATACATACATACATACATACATACATACATACATACATACATACATATATACATACATGCATGCATGCACGCACACACACAAACAAAAACATACACAACATACACACACACACACACACACACCAACAACAACAACAAAAATGCCCACAAGACACGTGGCCCAAGACTACACGAACACACAGCAAAAACACATGCAAAGCACATGCAAGGCATGTAGCAAAGCACATCCAAAGCTCATGCAAGGCGTGTAGCAAACTCTAGCACGAATAAAAAGACCTTGACTTCCCAGGTTCCAAGGTCACAGCGTTACCAGCTGTCCCAAGGGTACCGTACATCGGAAGTCAGTTCCACTGCAGACAGGGAGAACGTAGCAGCCATCCAGCACTACCCCCTAGAGTCCAATCCCCCCTGTCCCCTCGGCCTCTCCTCCCATCCTCTTCTGTTGCCAGATATTTCTGACTGGTGCACATGAGCACTAATACAACCTTCCTTGGACGTTGACATTGGTCAACTTCCACTGTTTAGGCAATGTTTTTGTAAAAAGACCGACAGACGACGGGCAGACCGATAGACAGACCGACAGACAGACCGACCGACCGACCGACCGACAGACAGATCGACCGAGAAACACACAGACAGACAGACACACAGGTACATCGACAACCAGGCAGGCAGGCAGGCAGGCAGACAGGCAGGCAGGCAGGCAGGCAGACAGGCAGGCAGGCAGGCAGGCAGGCAGGCAGGCAGACAGGCAGGCAGGCAGACAGGCAGGCAGGCAGGCAGGCAGGCAGGCAGGCAGGCAGGCAGACAGACAGACAGACAGACAGACAGACACACACACACACACACACACACACACACACGGTGGGACAGCAATTCACGAGAGACGCACACAAAAAGCCTATTTCAACGACACGTCACGTCTTAGTTACCTTGCGACCGCCTCGCTGTAGACGAAGCCCGCCGAGGCTCTCTTGACGATCTCGAAGCAGAGATCCGCGCCGTCCATGCTGCAAAGACACAACAACAGGTACAGCCTCAATTCAGCTGCCTCGACCTCGCAGATACCAAAACACGGTACAATTTAACTGCAAAAGGTCTGTTGTCCCTTGAAACCTATCCCCACCTCCATTTCAGCTCCACCAATCATTAGAACAGTTGGTTCAAGCTCCTGGGGCCAGCTACAAGGAAGCACGCGTATGATGAGCAAAATACGAGAATTGTAATGTCATGCAAAGCAAATCTGACACGTCGATTGGCTAGGATGGTGTTAATGCAATGTGTCCGTTAAGCGTTTCGCAACGTATGAAATAATTGTATCTGCCCCATTAGCAGCGAGTGCTCAAAGTTGCCTCTCGTCATCTTCGATTATGGCACAGCTTTAACGAGCTCCATGTGGAATGAGAACGTCTGATTGTAGTGAAATGCTGTATCCCCAGAGAGGTGGGTGGTATACACATTTGTCGATATGTACAATGTAATCTTTCGCCACCCATAACTACCTTCTACATCTTCTGTCCATTTCGTTGCGCCAAACACAGAATGTATTGCAATTCTTCTTCTTTCATCAAGGAATAACTTTGGTGTGTAGCAAACTCAACAGGCCCATTCGATACGTCATATACAACCATACAGCACAGAATGATACCAAATAGACATATTCGAAAATCTGTTATTCCCTGCTTACAAGCTTCTCTCTACACGTCCGTTTGCCTACAGGTTTTATGTGGTCTCACACAGTCTGGTTCGTCTTTGAAGCTCTCCATCTGCATCAGGGAATAAAGTGTTAAGCCGTTCGAGACCCAGACGTGGTTGAAAAGTCGCAACATTAAACTACACCTTCACTTTTTCTTCCTAAGACAAACCATTCATTAATTGTTGCTCAGAATGTCCACGTTTTCAGACCGGACGATAGGTTTCCGATTAAAAACATTCTGTCGATTCCTTTCAATAAGATTATCCGACTTTACACTGCTATTCTACATCGCCGCCTAGTTCCAGCATGTCTACTGGTTCAGTCAGCCTCCCGTATTGATTTCCTTTACGCCCTAAGTGATTCCCCATCTTTTCTCGCTACAAGTTCTCTTCCAGAATGCTGCAGACCAGTAAATCACGCTGAGCGTTAACTATGCCGAGGTCGTACCCAAGCGGTCACATCAGCTTGCAGCCCGAATACAGACGAGCCCCAGCAGTCTCTCAATCCGGAATGGACTCTAGGGTGAAACCGAAGCCTTCCTGTGGATTCCTTGCTAAAGACGCACGCAAGGCGTCACTGCTCAACTCTTTTAGAGATTGAAATAAATAAATACTCTGTCAGCTTGTCCAGATGCGTCCTAATGAAGCCACTAAGATACCAAGAAAGATGTAATGGGCTCGGCCAACCTTGCACAGCAAGAAGCTGTCAATGACATATCTGAGCTGACATGAGAAGTCGTTCATACTCGACGATACTCGGTTCGTCCCATCCTACAAAAACAGGTTTAATGCGTTTCAGAAGTTTTCCCCCGCAAACTTGTCATGCATTGGGTTTTTGAAGTTGGCTTCGAAATATCGCCAACCTTTGGCAGACGAGATCATGACTTAACACGGTGTGGCGCATTTCGCTACGGTTGCTTCTAAGTGTGTTTCTGCAGGCGCGACAGCATGTACTTCGTGCTGCAATTCGTAGAACGTCTTCGCTGAACGCCCGCAAGGCGCATCCTTGGTTCTTGACATCGTTACTCGATTAAAATCCCACAACAAATATGACAAGGATACACCTACATAAGAAGATCATCTCACTTAAAGTAGTTACCAATTATGAATCTAACTCAAAGGCCTTCACTTTCATCTTCACTGACAGCGTTGCTGCGAGTATGACGACAAAGACCTTGCTTGTAATACAGCAAAGACAATGAAACACAAATGATCAGTCACGCAAGTTCCTAGATCAGAGCGGAAACTCTGCTGCTGCTGCTGGACAAAACTAAACCAAAAACCGTTTCTGGACACCAGGCGAATATTGAACCCGCGGTCATCCAGTGAAAGTGCAGCCTGCAATTCAGACCTTCATCCCCACGTTTGGCACGCTGCTTGTGAGAAAAGCGTTTCGAATAGGTTTTCTCACTAATATAGATTGTTTTAAAAATCAACTCTTTTAAATTGTATTCCGATTCATCGAAGACACCTGGAGTGCTCGAAGCGTGGCAAGGAATACTCATCAGTCGTTTGGCGAGGTCTTCATAAGGCCACTCTTCAGTGCTTCCAATGAGGTCTTTCACTTGAATCGCATCAGCAGCACCGAAACGACGGATTTACTCAGTTTTTGGCCTGCTTCAAGTTCTATTTCCTATTTATATGTTGTAATTCCTCTCCGACCGATGTGTTATTTACTGAATGCTGCAAACACGTATCGTCAACCACACGCATGATGCAACATTTCACTATGAAATGACAAAGTTGAACAAAGCTAGTCTAGTTGATGGAACTATGGAAATATCCAATGCTGACCATGCTGGCTCCTATTTTTTGCTAGCACAACGTCTTCAACAAACATACATAAAACACTGTACTATAAGTTGTACAAGGGTACAAGTGCTCTTCTACAATCTGATCTCCAATTTGTTTTGGGGTGCTTCAGACTCACAACTTTACTCTGTAAATCTCCAGCCTAGATCTGTGGTTCCGTGACTTTATCATCTCAAATCTCTAGGAGCATACATACACGATTGAAACGAATGTGCTCCCCAGTTTTCATTTCACAGCCTTCACAGATTCTCAATTTACCCTCGGAGTGAAGGAAGCGGCGCCTTTAAGGAACCTTGGTATAGGACGCATATGAATATCAAAGAAAACCACAAAAACTCCTATTGGTTTCCAGCTCGGCGAGCCTCCAAAGCAAAGACGCGAATCTAGCATCCTCACAATTGTGCTGGCGTTTTATCGAGTATCAAATGTGGCATCAAGTAGTCTTTCGAGAACTCTACAAAGCATCAACAGTGAAAGCTATCCTCTATCCGTAGCGGTGATTACACATTACGTCACCGTCACGTTGATGCGATCGACGGCAACTCCCTAAAGCGGATCAGTATCAATTACGTTCACCGTAGCAAGCAATTGCAGAAAGATCGATTTCTCTCGTTCTTTGAAGACTGGACAGGAAAGTGGAAACCAGTTCTCCGTCTGCCGGCTGCGTAACACCGGCGACAAGAACCGTGTTGGCTCCAACGCGTCATCAGTGATACAGCGTGCAACTGTCAGTGGAGCGGGCAGTTCAATAAGTTGGTATGGACATTCAAAGCGGTGAACTTGCGCAACATATACACTACGACAGAAATTGAACAGCTCCGCCAACAAGTCTTTAGCCTACCTCAGAACTTTCGGAAAACGTCCTCCTGTCTTCATCAGCGATCGAGAACAAAGCGTTGCAACGTACGTCTTTGCGGCGAGTAGCTACCAATGTGAACTTTGTCTTCCTAGCAAGCTGGCATTTTAAACGTACAGCTACCTTGGGACACCGGGAGAGAATGATAGGCATTGCGCTGAAACTCCCCACGCACACGGCAGAGCCAGAAGAAGGCAATTTTATGTTGATTGCTTTCGGGACCTTTAAATGTACGTCTACTAAAACTGCTCCTTTCAGGAAATCAATTCCCGCACCTCGCGACAAAGAGGAAAATCTACACTATCCTTGAACGGCAGAAAACCTAATTAGAGATCATTCATAAAAACGGAAAAACAATTTCCTCTCCCAAAGAGGCCACAAGATGGACAGACTGTGATCCGTAGTTATTTTTCTTTTCAAGGTTGTGGAGAAAAGCTCACAAACGAAATCGATAGGATTGCCTTCTACTCCAAATTCAAAAATCGAAAATCGGCCAACTACGCTCGCAAGCGATTAGCGCGAATCCCAAAGGATAACATCGTGGATAAAAGGACGCCAAACACGCAAGGAGCATCGAGAAGCGCTATCAGGGAGCTGTCAAAGCAAGCAAACGTCCGTGTTCCCTGGAGCCTGCAAACCACGCTGTCGTGCCCAACCGCACACCAAAAACGACCTCCTTGAACCGACCGAAGCTTTCCGTCAGGGCACAAAGGCCGAGTGGAGTGACCTCGTCTTTAAGCACCGACAAAACTTTCCACAGGGTGTATCTAGTTGAAGCAGGACTAATTACGTCAGTGTTTTTGCGCGCGCGCGTGTGTGTGTGCGTGCATGTGTGTGTGCGCGTGCGTGCGTACGTGCATTCTTGTGCGCGTGTGTTTCGAGCGTCCAAGTGTAACTGTCAGGATGCAATCACACCTACACATGCACGCATACACGTGTGCACACAAAACCACAGTCACATATACACCCATTAATATATACATACACAGCGACTTATGGGATATATTACATTCAATGATTTTTCTACAGAAACACTACACATTCTACGGAAGTTTTTCCAGATGAAAACCTGCACATGAAACCTCCACAGATTGGCGCCACAGTTCAAAGTACTCAAAAACACCTCACGTCTGTTCTCTGTATCTTTCAATGCATTTTATCCTACGGTAGCATTTGAATCATCAGTAACAGGGTAAAAACAAACACAGCACTGACCGGCTGTGCTGACAAGCTGTTAACTTGTCTCAGGTCCCCAATAATGCTCTACGATTCAAACTACTAGTCAGGCTGCCAATGTATCGGTACTGTTTCGCATCACAACGAAGCTCCTTGACGGTCAAATCATGCTCATCTCAGACAATCTCAAACACGCATGCAAAGAGTGCGCGCATCAAACAACGCGTGAGAAACCGTGAGGGCGGGGGATTTCATCTCTGTAATCAACCTAGCGACCTTTCCCCGCCAAATCACGGAGAACTGCTGCACGAGCCCCGATGACTAGAGAGCCTTGGCACTGCTGCAAGGAGAGGAGACACGCGGGCAACGGGGAGGAGAGGAGCGCGAATCAGGCGAGTGGATCGAACGGTGTGCGTCCCCGCCTTGCCTCCGAGCAGGGCAGGTCAGGGGCCAATTACAGAGGGAATAGCAAGCCTGCAGTTCATTTTCTCGCCTCGCTCGCTGAAAACCAGGCTCTGGGAGAGAACCTTGAGGCGGGTCCATCTTCCCCGGAATAGCTCGAAAAGCGCCTTCTGGCCGCGCAGTCATTTGGCGCAAAAAGTAGGCAGTGCAATCCAACTTCAGGGAAAGCGCGGGATTAACTTTTTCCCGCCATCATGAGACCTTCCCCAGATTGCGTGAGAGGATGGAAGGGAAAATGAGGAGGACAGCAAGGAGAAGCGGGAAGACGACAGGAGATTAAAAAAAGGTGCGGGAGCTGAAGGGAAACGCAGGTGGGCGGGAATAAGGAGTGTGAGATGCGTCTCCGTGAGTGCGAGCATGTATGTGCGCGCGTGCATGCAGGTGTGCTCATAGGTTTGCATCTGAGTTTGCGTGTGCCTGTGCTTGTGGCAGCGCTCGCGCATGTGTGCGTGCGTGCGTGCGTGCGTGTGAGCGTGTGTGTGCGCGCGCGTGCGTGTGTGCGCGTGCGTGCGTGTGTACGTTTCTGAAAACCGGCGCGCGTGCATGCTTGTGCGCACTTTCGTTTGTGTCTGTGTGTGTGTTTGAGAAAGAGAGAGAGAGAGAGAGAGAGAGAGAGAGAGAGAGAGAGGGCGAGAGAGAGAGAGAGAGAGAGAGAGAGAGTCTGTGTCGGAGCAAGCGAAGAACGTAAACAGTGAGATAAAAGCGATGCCTATCTAGTGTACGTGCTAGTAGAGTGCAAACACTTACCGAAGATTTTCCCACTAAAAACAGGTTCAGTGTAACCTCTCACATACACACTCCTTTTTACTCGTTACAAGGTGGCACAATGCGGGCAAAGAGGTACGTCATCAAACGTTCGTGCGAACGTAGAGAAGGATCCTTACGGTCAAGCCAGAGAGAGAACCTTTCACCCCAAAGTCGTCTTCGGCATTATCAGCAGATCGAAAAGAGTAGAAGACTTCTGATGATTCAATCAGTGGCTGAACACTTATTTGTCTGCATGGAGAAAAGTTCAGACTCCACTCGATATTGAACGTTTAAAAAGCTCGTTGCGGGCAAGATCACAAATGCTTAAAAATCCGTACACCCAATAACCTTCATCTGCAATGCAACTGTCTCTCTAAACTCAAGAGAGCACGATAAAGTCAGAGCAATAACCTTTCAATTTGTTTTCCGAAAATAGGGCAAATAGCAATCAAAATAGCGTGGGGGAAGGGAAGGAAATATGATTATCCAGGGAAAAGGAATTCCAAACACTCGGTCATCAGTGGAGGTCTTTCGTTGATCGATGGTTCACGGAGTGCACACACTACGAGAGATCAACGGCTGGGATCAAAGCGACTCTTGAAGCACTTCCAGCTCCGGCCTCAGTTCTCAAAGATTCCATCCGATGCTGGCAGCCAGAGCTTTCCCCGAGGTACGCGGGGACCTCGCACCGTCAGCCTGATGTTCCCTCTGCCAGTCTCTCTCAGCAGTCAAGCGACTGCAAATGTCTCATCACCTGCAGGCTTCCTCAAGAGATTGGCGGGGCCAACAAAGAGAAAAGATCGACTCCTTCCGCCTTCTTCTCGCCTCTCTTCCCCATCAAAACGTCTCACTGGGCTCCTATTCTAACGGCATGCCAATGCCCCGAGAGAGCGATGCGCGGCACAAAAAAAAAAAACGGGCTTGCGGTCCGATGCAGGGTAGCAGAGCCCAGGGGATGAGCTCCTATCGTTAAAAAAAAACTATCAGGAATGATCACAGCATGAGCGTGACTTTCAATGGGGCTGATATGCAAAACTTCATGTATCCATTTTTCTCCTTACGTGAATTCGCATGCAATTAATGCGAACGTTATACAGTCTCCACAATTCGTAATTCCAAACAATCCTTCCCGTTTCGCAAGACAAGGACAGGTTTACGTCAAATTGTCAGCGAATGAAAACTCATTAAAAAGAGTCGAGGAGTTCTGGAATGCAAAAAAACAAACCCTACCATAAATTTACTTTTTAGTTTTAATTTGATGCGTCTTCTTTTCATTATTTGCACAGCTAGTGTCCTAAACACCTATGAAAACAATTCTCTCTCTCTCTCTCTCTCTCTCTCTCTCTCTCTCTCTCTCTCTCTCTCTCTCTCTCATCTATCTATCTATCTATCTATCTATCTATCTATCTATCTATCTATCTATCTATCTATCTATCTATCTATCTATCTATCTATCTATCTATCTATCTATCTATCTATCTATCTATCTATCTATCTATCTATCTATCTATCTATCTATCTATCTATCTATCTATCTATCTATCTATCTATCTATCTATCTATCTATCTATCTATCTATCTATCTATCTATCTATCTATCTATCTATCTATCTATCTCTATCTATCTATCTCTATCTATCTATCTCTATCTATCTATCTATCTATCTATCTATCTATCTATCTATCTATCTATCTATCTATCTATCTATCTATCTATCTATCTATATCTATCTATCTATCTATCTATCTATCTATCTATCTATCTATCTATCTATCTATCTATCTATCTATCTATCTATCTATCTATCTATCTATCTATCTATCTATCTATCTATCTATCTATCTATCTATCTATCTATCTATCTATCTATCTATCTATCTATCATATATCTATCTATCTATCTATCTATCTATCTATCTATCTATCTATCTATCTATCTATATCTATCTATATCTATCTATATCTATCTATCTATCTATATCTATCTATCTATCTCTATCTATCTATCTATCTATCTCTCTATCTCTCGCTCTCTCTATCTCTCTCTCATCTATCTATCTATCCATCTATCTATCTATCTATCTATCTATCTATCTATCTATCTATCTATCTATCTATCTATCTATCTATCTATCTATCTATCTATCTATCTATCTATCTATCTATCTATCTATCTATCTATCTATCTATCTATCTATCTATCTATCTATCTATCTATCTATCTATCTATCTATCTATCTATCTATCTATCTATCTATCTATCTATCTATCTATCTATCTATCATCTATCTATCTATCTATCTATCTATCTATCTATCTATCTATCTATCTATCTATCTATCTATCTATCTATCTATCTATCTATCTATCTATCTATCTATCTATCTCTCTATCTCTCTATCTCTCGCTCGCTCTCTCTATCTCTCTCTCTCAGAAAGCGATGATCCATTCGCACAACTTCTCTGTGATAGCGATACAAATGTGATAAGAGGGGTCGCCACTTACCTTTACCATGCGTTAAAGAGAAGAAGGGAGGCAACATTACAAGATATGCTAAATGTCTTCTTCCTTGACTGAGCAGAGATCGTAACAAAAGTGCATCGTAGCGCTTACAGCGTATATTGTTCATTGCAAATAATCACTGAGGTACAGCATATAGAGCGATTGTACCATTCTAAGTGTACGTTGTAAAACTGTAGTGTATAAATGTACTTGAGATGGGCCGCAAACCTAGACAATAAACTCGTTCGTTCGTTCGTTCTCTCTCTCTCTCTCTCTCTCTCGTTCGTCTGCCTGTATGTCTGTCTGACCATCTGTCTGTGTGCAGGTGTATTTGTCTAGACATGCACACACACGCCCGTCCTCTATACTACTGCCTTCACCCATCACACCACATTCTCCTTCTCTCTTTGACTCCCCGTCATCTGCAGAATGGCATGAACGCTACCTAGTCCATATCGTATTGTGTCAGTAACCGATGCTGTATCATGGTGGAGACCAGGGAGGTTGCCTTGTACAGAGCGTTCGCAATCAAGCTGCACGCACCATGATGGCCACTTGTTCAAGGAACATTGCTCAGTGTTTGGAAAAAGAGACATCCTGTCAACTTCTTTTGGAGGGAATATTACACGCACTAATGGGAGACAGCGACAGAGAGAAAGAGAAAGAGAGGGGAGTGGAGAGAGAGGAAAGGGGGTGGGGGTTTGTCTAAAGGGAGAGCTAGAGAGAATGTCGGAGGGAGCTAGAGAAATATATGGAGCTAGATAGAGAGAGCTAGAGAGCATGAGAGAGATTATTGGGAGGGAGGGAGGGAGGGAGGGAGGGAGTGAGGGAGGGAGGGAGGGAGGGAGGGAGGGAGGGAGGGAGGGAGGGAGGGAGGGAGGGAGAGAGAGAGAGAGAGAGAGAGAGAGAGAGAGAGATTGAGAGAGCGAGCGAGCGAAAGAGAGAGAGAGCGAGCGAGCGAGCGAGAGAGAGAGAGAGAGAGGGAGAGAGAGAGAACGAACGAATGGTTTATTTGTTAGGCCACGGGCCTATCACAACTTACAAAATTGAATCATCTGCAGCAGCAATATGTACAGCATCTTGTCTTCGCTTAAATGCAAAGTACATGTACATAGCCAAAAATGAACGTATTGTTCCGAAGTCCTGTGAGGACAATAATGTTCCCAGTTCTTCTCTTGTGTACGTGTTAATGAGTATTGAGGCAATTCTTTGTCTTAAGTCTTCATACACTAGACAAGCAAGGAGAAAGTGTACTTTACATTCAACTACTTCTCTGCAAGCGGGGCATATATATACTTTATCTGAGCCATCGTTGTAATATATGAGTTTATGGATGTACAGTTCACTAAATCCTGCCCGGAAGCTGATGAAAACGTCTCTAAAGGGCTTTATATCTAGAGCAATTAAATAATTTTCTTTTATCCAGATAGGTTTTATTGTCCTACAAAAAGTGTATCTTTCACTATTTTCTAAGACCATGGACCAATTAGCTTTAAAGTCCACGACCAGACGTCTTTTCAGCTCTTTAATGAAAGATGGTACTTAGGTGAATACGTTTTAGAGATCGTCCCTGAATACAGACACCTTGGTCGCTATTCACTACCAAAATCTCCTTCAAAATGCTTCAAGCAGACCTGTTGTTGCGAGCGAAAGCTAGCGCAACTTAAGTCATTAAATGTGTCAGAAAGTTGCAATGTTTATCACCCGATGCATTTTTCAAAATGTTTGACGCCCAGATTGCTAGCATATTGCTGTATTCCTCTTTAATATGGGGCATTTACGACGGTTCTGTCATTGAATCTGTACCCCCAAAATGATTTCAAATTCAATTTTATTTCTCTTGATCGAAGAGACGACTTAAAAGATGCATTAGGGTCGATTATCATTGATACTCGATCTTAGGTGACGTTTCACCTAGTGGCTGAGGTCAACTTCCTACCAAGGTCGCGCAGCACCTGGAGCATCTCAGAAAGAGCTCTAACTGCTTCACACTAGAGTGCGCCACTTGCTGTCCTTCGCAACAATGAAACTACAGCGCCCGTAGTCGCATTTGATTGGCTCATACTAATCATCGAATTAAATGGAAGTCACTCCACGGACTTGCACGGTAAACACGCTTCGAGCCATGGAGTTTACAGCCTTGGAAGTGGAAGTCGTGCCGATTGCTTTCAAATTTCGAAGAAAGGAATGCTTTAGTGCTCTCATTACCGTGACAGATGGCGATTGTAAGTCGTGGTTTGATATCTGTAGTAAACGTCGGCATTTATACCCATGCCTGTAACGAAGTAGCAGACGATACACATTTTGGGATTTCCCTTGACCTTCCTTTTTGATGGTTATCTCCCTTCTGTTATTAATGATAATCGACACTATTGCTTTTATTACGTCGTCTCTTCGATCAAGAGGGATCAAATAGAATGTGAAATCATTTTTTTGGTTTCAAATATCCAAAACCCTCTACTTTTTATTATAATGTAATTCTTCAGTCATTAAAAAACCAACCAATCAGAACTCCTGAGCCTGCTACATCGTAGCAGAGATGAGGCAGAGTGCAACGGAACGCAGGTTTTCTGTTGGGGTTTTTTAAGGAGTGGGGTGTGGGGTAAGCGGCTGTAACTTTTGCTAAACCTTTTCTTGATGGATGGATGGATGGATGAACAAAGTTTTACGGCCTATCAGCCTTTGTAGGCTATGTAAGGCCATCAAGCACGAAGATCACTAGAACAGTTTGGAGTTAACGCAAATCAAGTACCGGTGTCCCTAGTTATTCGCCTTTTACGAATCGCGTAGGGAGACGCGGTGGGTCAATTCTTACCCCGAATCCACATGGAGCCCCTTTTCTTGACTGACGACCGTTTACAATATCTATTACCCGCCCTGTCCTCTGGTAGAGATCCGGGTGCATCCTTCATCCCTTGCAGCTGTACCTTAAATATTAATGAACTGCAGTTGAAATGGTCTCTAGGTATTAAAAGATTCATACAAACACATCTCCCACATTTGTTCGTTCAAGAATGTCCTGGTGTTTGCATTTCCTAAATCCCCTCACCTTACACGCTGAAGTGGAAACAGTGATTATCAAACGCCATTTTAATCTACACGGCTAAGAAAAGCAAACATTGCACCGCTCCAAACAGTACAACAAATAAAAGCTTTTGTCCATGTGATTGTCAATTACAACGTTCCCCAAGTCGGTCGATGTTTTTAAAGCTCTCGAGTGATTTTAAGATCACATGAGGATAACGAGAGAGAGACACTGCGCCGACAGATTACCATCACTTCACCATTCCAAAGCCATCGAAACGCCGTTCAGCCTCAACATCGACCACCGCGTACGGAAGGATGAGATCGAGCAGTCAAGCGAAGTAATTCCGAAATTCACCCCATTCACACGGCACTCGGATCAATACAGTCGCCCCAGAAATAATACATAATAAAATTAACCGAGAGACGAATCTCATGTTCTCAAAAATTGAACTCGACAGTTTTTTTTCCAATTCAGTGCGCTGTGGGAACAATCTGGAAGTGACATATCTCGTTAGATCCCACTAGGAGGAAACAGACGTAGTCTCTGTATTTAAAAAATGCAAGCCGGAAGACAGTGCAGCTCCCAAACATGTACACTGGGCAGTCCGGACTTCCACACAAGAAACCCATTAAGAGTCCTGGCCAAGAACAGTTACTACAAGCATCCAGAATCAAGCTGATCGAGTGATGTCGGCAAATACTCCGTCTCACTGTAAAGTTTTTCCTACTTATTCATACTGAATGCAACTTACAATTGTAGCCGTTCGATTGCCCCTCATTAGGACCTCAAACAACACAGTTTCAAGGGAGGTCCCTCACATGTTTATACACATGACAATTACAAAGAGGACCTCTGTTTGTAAGGTGTCTTGAGACAGATCACACAAAGGCATTTGAACACATATACATACACGCACTATACACAAGCAACGGCGCATACTACTTAACTTTTTCAACATTTTGAATCAATAAGATCACTCACACACCCATGCACGCAAGTAAGCGCGCGCGCACACGCACACATACACTCTCTATCTCTTTCATCCCCCCCTTTCTCGCTCACCGTGGCTCTCTCTCTCTCTCTCTCTCTCTCTCTCTCTCTCTCTCTCTCTCGGAAGCCACCGAGAATGAGAACAAACTGGCAAGTACACTTTATGTGCTGTGCTAAGAGAGAACAATTTAGAACATGTCTGGGGAAATCAAGCAGTTCTGAGCGACTCTTCTTTTCTCTGTCGTCTGAAGAATGCTTTGGTAAAATGGATACAAAGAAAGACGGACAAAGGAGCTGCGCAGTATTGACACATATGCAGTATACAGGGGGTTTAAATCCACACGTGGAGTTGAGGCATATCTGTACAAAGTGGATAAAATGATCATCCGAGAGGCCTTTATGAGTTTTAGATTTGGCACGACTGATATGCATATCCACAAAAAATGGTAATAAACAATAATCATTCACTATGTCCATTACGCCAGGAGAAGGATGACGATTAATACCACGAGTTGATCAGATGCCCAGCAGTGAGTGATGAGAGGCATATATTTAGTTCCACATGTTACTGAAAATATTTATTGTTTCCTGTAATTCGTGGGAACAAATGAGCAAACGATTCTGAAAACCGTTTGCACCTAGGAGAAGAGATGTTGGCATTAATGAGACGAATGGAGTAGATTGCAAATGAAACGTCGATGGAGTTTGTTTTGTACTTTTTATTTATAATGGACTGGAGACCCTTTCAAAAAATAGTTTAGTTCTGTTAGTATTCTCTCTCTCTCTCTCTCTCTCTCTCTCTCTCTCTCTCTCTCTCTCTCTCTCAAATAAGCGTGCACGCGCGCACACACACACACACACACACACACACACACGCGCGCGCGCGCGCACACACACACTTGTACAAGTACACATATTTCTGTACAGGGAGAACTTAAGTGTCTAGCGCAACATGAAGAGATGTCGTCACAACCGTAATAGGCCTAACTCAACTTCCATTCCAACGACCAATCTGTGAGAAAGCTCCTTCTGTCCCCAATCCCCGAAATCCTCCGCCCTCTCTCCTCTAGGGCTTGTGCATCCCTCCGCCTTTCACCCGCCCCTTCTTTTCCCCTTCCCTCACCCTCTCTTCCCTGAGCCGCCTCAGCCTGTCTCTAAGATATCTCCTTACCCTTCTTCCCCTAAGACATTTCCATCTCCGTTCATCGCAATTACTCCGCCTTTCCATACTATTACACTCATCCCTCCCCGTCACCTCCTGATCGAACGACGTAAGGTGATTACGATTGTCAGCAATCGACGTGAAAATTGCGTTCCACACGAGGCGTCTCAGACTTTCGACGCCTGCAAGAGCGAAATCATCTCTGTCCACTCTACATCATGACAGGGAACAGAAAGCTCCGAAAGTGTGAATAATCCGTATATAAAGGTCTGTGTCCGAGAGCGGGTAGATGAAGAGGGAGGGGAAGCTGGAAAGACTTTAAAGTTGTTTTTTTTGTGTGCGTCATTATTGTTCTGTTTGAAATAGAGACGCATCCAATGCAGACGAATCACGACATGTCATCACGGATATCTAATAATGAAAAACCCTTCCGGTGCGTACAATGTCTCTGCAACTTGTTCAAATGCCTTAAAAGAAAATTTCAACTGTGATTTTTTATCCGACTCGATCTTTTCTGGTTTTATATTCAGTTTTCCACAAAAGCACTCAACCAGATAAAGTATTTGCATGACATCACAAGGCCGAGTGATCCAAGAGAATGCAATTAAACCGATCTCGTTTCTTCAAGCGTCCGATTGTCTATCTCACTCAATTGTACATTTGCTGTTCAACATCTTCGGTTTACTTCATTGAACTACGGGGCCCGGGTAGAACAATCGGTCCGCTAAAAATGAGTACACTGATACTAGCAATGAATACACTGATACTAGCAATGAATACACTGAAACTAGCAATGAAATCACTGATACTAGCAATGAATACACTGATACTAGCAATGCATACAGCGTGATGAATACACTGATACTAGCAATGCATACACTGATACTAGCAATGAATACACTGATACTAGCAATGAATACAGCGTGATGAATACACTGATACTAGCAATGAATACAGCGTGATGAATACACTGATACTAGCAATGAATACAGCGTGATGAATACACTGATACTAGCAATGAATACAGCGTGATGAATACACTGATACTAGCAATGAATACAGCATGATGAATACACTGATACTAGCAATGAATACAGCGGCGTGATGAATACACTGATACTAGCAATGAATACACTGATACTAGCAATGAATACAGCGTGATGAATACACTGATACTAGCAATGAATACACTGATACTAGCAATGAATACACTGATACTAGCAATGCATACACTGATACTAGCAATGAATACAGCGTGATGAATACACTGATACTAGCAATGAATACAGCGTGATGAATACACTGATACTAGCAATGAATACAGCGTGATGAATACACTGATACTAGCAATGAATACAGCGTGATGAATACACTGATACTAGCAATGAATACAGCGTGATGAATACACTGATACTAGCAATGAATACAGCGTGATGAATACACTGATACTAGCAATGAATACAGCATGATGAATACACTGATACTAGCAATGAATACAGCGGCGTGATGAATACACTGATACTAGCAATGAATACACTGATACTAGCAATGAATACAGCGTGATGAATACACTGATACTAGCAATGAATACACTGATACTAGCAATGAATACAGCGTGATGAATACACTGATACTAGCAATGGATACACTGATACTAGCAATGGATACAGCGTGATGAATACACTGATACTAGCAATGAATACAGCGTGATGAATACACTGATACTAGCAATGGATACACTGATACTAGCAATGGATACAGCGTGATGAATACACTGATACTAGCAATGAATACACTGATACTAGCAATGAATACACTGATACTAGCAATGGATACAGCGTGATGAATACACTGATACTAGCAATGAATACACTGATACTAGCAATGAATACAGCGTGATGAATACACTGATACTAGCAATGGATACAGCGTGATGAATACACTGATTCTAGCAATGAATACACTGATACTAGCAATGAATACACTGATACTAGCAATGGATACAGCGTGATGAATACACTGATACTAGCAATGAATACAGCGTGATGAATACACTGATACTAGCAATGAATACAGCGTGATGAATACACTGATACTAGCAATGAATACAGCGTGATGAATACACTGATACTAGCAATGGATACAGCGTGATGAATACACTGATACTAGCAATGAATACACTGATACTAGCGATGAATACACTGATACTAGCAATGAATACACTGATACTAGCAATGAATACAGCGTGATGAATACACTGATACTAGCAATGAATACAGCGTGATGAATACACTGATACTAGCAATGAATACACTGATACTAGCAATGGATACACTGATACTAGCAATGAATACAGCGTGATGAATACACTGATACTAGCAATGGATACAGCGTGATGAATACACGAGTCATTACTGACGTTACTGTGCAGCCACGCCTTGTAGTTAGTTCTCCTGACTGCAACTCTGTTATTTTTACCGCAATTTCAAAACACGCAGTCGCTACTGTGGTTGCAGTTATTTCTACTACAGATAATGCTATGCTGCAATCAACGCGAGTACCATTGCTGTTGCTGTTGCTGTTGCAGTAGTGTAGCGCCAGTAGCCCCAGGAGATCGACAGCAGCAGGAGCGGTAGCACAACAGAGAGGCAACAACACGCAGGAAAGTAGCAAGGATAACTACCAAACTACAACTGCTACTCCTGTTGCTGCTGCCGCTACTACTACCACTACCATCGCTACTGCTACTACTGCTGTTTCTATTACTACTACTACTACTACTACTCCTACTACTACTACTACTACTACTACTACTAGTATTACTACTACTACAACTACAACCGCTACTGCTGTTGTTACTACTACTACCACTACCATCGCTACTGCTGCTACTGCTGTTACTACTACTACTACTACTACTACTACTACTACTACTACTACTACTACAACTACAACCGCTACTGCTGTTGTTACTACTACTACCACTACCACCGCTACTACTGATGCTGTTGCGGTTACATCTACTACTACTACTACTATCGCCGTCACTATTTTTCCACTACTAGTACTAATACTACCACTACCACAACCATCGTTCCTCCTCCTCCTTCCCTCCTCCTCCTTCCCCCCTCCTCCTCCTCCTTCTCCTCCTCCTTCCCTCCTCCTCATTCCCCCCTCCTCCTCCTCCTTCTCTTCCTCCTTCCCTCCTCCTTCCGTCGTCCTCCCCTTCTCCTCCTTCCCTCCTCCTCCTCTTCATTCCCTCGTCCTCCCCTCCTCCTCCTTCCCTCCTTCTCCTATATTATTACTACTACTCCTATTACTATTACTACAACAACCACCACCACCATTACCACTACTATCACTACTACTACTAGTATCACTATCACTACTACCATCATCACCACCACAACCACCTCCACCACCACTTCTACAGGAACACTTTCTTCAGCGCATTCACATGTGGACGGAAAAACCACTTCACGCTGGTCATTGACCAACATCACTTTATATTCCAGCATCATTCCAAACTCTTGGGGAACACAAGAAGAAGCTGTGATGAAATTGTGGCGATAATGTAAATGAAATAATTCGATTTAGTTCTATCGTAAGCTCCTAGCAAATCCTGGGCAAGCAGACATTACTGCCTGCATAATCATATATCTTTGCAAGATATCAGCTGCACAATTTAGAATATAAAAACTCTCAAGCTGGCTTCACTGTAAGTTTATTCTCTGTTCTGATGTAGGATACACCGCAGATATTCAATAAGTATACTAGCGCTCTTTTCGGAACCACACATGTTTGACCAGCAGAGCCTGTTCCCAACAGGATACCTTCGACACAGACAATTTCCCTGCCCCAGATGTAGACACAAGGGGTGATTAGTGAAGACAGGAGACCAGAGTGCAGTCAGAAGGCGATGGCCTGGTTACGCAAGTCACACCAGCACTGCCTTGCCCTCAAGAGGACTCGGGCAACCGGTCGGTTCTTCCACTGCATCCCAGGCCACGTGCGGGCCTCTTCATTGAGGAGTTGGTCAATACTAATTATCGCAGCTGATCCGCTAGGGCAGAGGTCACCCTCCAATGTCAGGCCCATCATCAGTGCGATGCCAGCCCCGCCCCCTAATTGGAGAGAGAGTGTAAGCTTTCTTGCTGCCAAGCAATGGAGTGGGAGTAGCTTTCCGCTGTGAGACAGCATTTTCACAGAAACAAGAGCTGGTTTCTTTAGTATTTTTTCCTGGCATATGTTTGTGAATTGAAGTTTCCTTTGTGCGTCAGAAACGTTTGTAGCAATGTGGTTATGTCAGACTTAGATTGGAACAATATGGTAATTTTTTAAATAATTGGCAGCAGTACAGTCGATGCCTTTGATTTTTATGAGCAAGGTGATGTTAACATGATCCAAGTACTGCCAGACATTTTCATTTAATCATGTCAGCGCAGACATCTCGAACACACCTGCAAACATACGCTGAGCGGGTATTGTGTATTAGAAGACGAGCACGATGACCATCTCGCTTTTCATTATACGGTTCGTTTGTCCATCCGTCCACTCATCCATCCACCCATTCATCCTTCCATCCATCAATCCACCCAACCATTCATCATACATCCATTCACACATCTAATCACCCGATCACTATAGTCGACGAATTCCTCTACAAGGGTATCTGCTTGGATGAGAGCAAATGTCAGCGACCTTTGCTTTTGCGGTGTTAAGTCAGGAACATGGAAACGGAGAGAGGGTGAGAAAATTGAAGGCAGGGGTTGCGGGGGGGAAGGGGGGCGCTAGTGTTGGCAATACAGAAGTATACAAGGAGAGAGGGAATTAGGTAGGGTGGGGTAGTGGGGTGAGGGATAGGGGAGGTGCACCAAGATGGGAGGGAACGGAGGGATTGGGGAAGGGAGCGGGGGGGGGGGGGGCGCGGGGGGCAGTCCCCAGCCGATCCTTAAGAGAGAATGCTCTGCCACGTGCAGGCGACTCTACAAATGCCACGTCCGCCATCACACGAAGCACTCAGGCGATTGCGTTTTATGATGAATGAAAGCATGGTCCGCTGGCGATGGGAGGAACAATCTACTAATGTTGGCTCCATTGGAAAGGCATTGACGTCCACGCCTGTCGTGGCTGCAAGTTCCTCTTTTCCAGTACGCATCCACCGTAAATCTTTACAACAGCGGTACTATGACTGGATCTTAGACCGCGACCCCAACGAAGAAATCCGTCCCACCACAAACAGCGGCAACCATTGCGATGGTGAAATTTGAAACTCTCCATGGCATTGTAACTTGTGCTTTTAAGGTTGTTCGTGCAAGCTGCAGTGGCAAAAGAAATAGCGTGTAGATAATTCGTTAGGTGTGGCTCCTTTTGTGGTGCAGGCCTTTTCATAAAAAATTATAAGTGCATCGAGGTAATCAAGTAGTCGTGTTAATTAAGAATTACGACAGAACTACTTCTCATCTCCCATACCAAAGTGAGATGGCGGCTAAAAAGTTCAAGAAGGGGAGGCCAGGGAGACGGGGTTTTTGGTGAACAGTTCATCAATGTCAACAAAGTGGGTGAGAGTCCCAGACAAACACTTAAAAGTTTAGATCAGTGGCGGTAATGACAAAGAAATAGTGCCCTTGAGTATTCTCACAACTGCAGGGACATTACTCATGCAGGCAACCCATTTCACAAAGATGGATCGATCCAAGAAAAACCACTGGACAAATGAGCTCGCCATACCACGAATAGAATATGCAGCGACACGACAGGAGTCATCGAGTTCATTGGGAATAATTTTCGCGCTCAAGACTGGCGACAGTGGGACTGGGTATCTGGCGGCTGTCTCTCGATGCTCCAGAGACAGAGCTGTTCTCCTCAGCCTATGTAATCCATAAAAAGCAGCTCTACCTCCCAAAGATCCCGGCAGCTAATCGATCTGCCTTACTCTGATTGGCCCAGAGCGAAAGTTTGGCCACCTACCACTCGGTCCTCTAACGAACCTGATTCCCCATGGAGCACAACGCATCGTCATCGGTGGATGCCGTTTCCTCTCGCTACCTCCACCTATGCCGTGCCTCCAACGATTTATCTAGGGTTCTCGCTGTCCCTTCGAGTTCCTTCTTCACGCTGAATGGCAGAGAAATGGGACTTCCTCAAGACTCGGCACGCAAGCGCTTTCCCCCATCTAATGCTTGTCACGTCAGCCAGTCACTAGGGAGCCTGAAACACCCAGCTAAGAGAGAAGTCTACAAATCATACAAAACATAGTCTCATTGCGACGCTAAAACCTCATCTTGTGAGCTTCAAAGGTATCAAATTATTTAGTAGTTTTCTCTATCCCACACAGGGTTTTGACTGCGTTGAATCCTATGTCTCAGCGTTACAGGCACTGAGAGTCTCAAGTTTATCATGACAAATTGTTCTGCGCTCTGGATGAAAATGGAAAGGAGGAATAGGAAGGCAGACGATAAATGAGTACACGGAGGCAGAGTAATCAAGACGAGATGGCAGAAACAGAACAATGAAAGGGCATGCGGAATATTAATGTAAATGCTGAAGGGAGAAAAGGAATGCAATTAAGATAAAGAAGGAAATAAATTAAACGTAGGATGAAGATGAGGCATGAACATGAGAAAGACGAATAATAACACTCAGAAACGTGGGGGGGGGGGGGATGATAAGTGAAAAACATGGAAGAGGAAGAAACTTGTGGAATGCAGGTAGGATAATGAAGACCTTTAAGGGCAAATCCATACATATTAGACACTCAGGAGCACTGAAGGTGATAAGGCAGAAACCATTAAGAAGGTAGAAAGGATGAAAGCGAGGGATGATGGATGACGAAGACAACAGAGAGAAAACAGATGAATAAAGCAAAGGGAATGAAAATGCGGAAGTACACAGCAAGTTGTCAATATAAAGCGATGGACAACAAGAGTAGGGAAAGTAAGAAAACCAAAGATATGGAGGGCAATTATAGTGAGAACAAGAAAAGTGATGACGATGATGATGATACTGCTGCTGCTGCTGCTGCTGCTGCTGCTGCTGCTGCTGCTGCTGCTGCTGCTGATGATGATGATGATGATGATGATGATGATTATGATGATGGGAAAGACGAAATGAAAGAAGGACGGTACGACAGATGAACGAGCGTCATGGCCCACCAGACCATGTGATCTATGTAAAATCGTTGGGGACCCGAATCACCGGTGTTCGATTGTATATTAGGACGTCAATGGTCAATTTCTCCAAGTATTCGCCTCTTAACAAATAACACTCAATGATGCTATTCCTGCCCACAACATACACGTGGATCAGATAGCATGAAAAGGTGACAGGCACAACATGAAAAAGTGGAAGACAAGGAGGGTGGCATGATGACGAAGGGTACAGCAGGAATAAGAAGAATGAAGAAGCCGAGAAGAATTAGGGAGAAGAAGGCAGAGACGACGGTGACGAGGAAGGCATGGAAAACGAAGGCGAGGAAGACAGGACGAAGGCAAGGTAGAAAGGCAAAAGAGTGCAAGAACCAAAGAGAAATAGGAAAACGAGAAACCGGCGGACAAACCTCGAGAAATTGGGATGAAGGTAGAAGGCAAAAGAGGAAAACTACGGGAAATCGAGAGAGAGAGAGAGAGAGAGAGAGAGAGAGAGAGAGAGAGAGAGAGAGAGAGAGAGAGAGAATGGCAGGAAGATCGAGGAACAGGAAGACATGGGAAAACGAGGCAGATGAAATCAGGGACGATGACGTTTAGGAAGGCACGGAGCATGAGGAAGTAGATACCAAAAGAGAAAAAGTGCAGGGCAAGAAAAATGGAGGGAATGGGAAGGCAAGGGAGAGACGAGAGAGGAGGAGGCAGAGGTCCGTGACTACCGGGCCTGTCAAGCTTGCCCAGCAGCCCTTGCATCACTCCATGCACTGCTTGAGGACGGCCACAACCACGGCCGTGGCCTGCCCTCCAAAGCTCTTCCTCTTCCAGACCTCTCCTCTCCTCTTGTCCCGATTTGGCAACAGCAAACATCCGTGCTTTCCACCTTGCCGGTGCTCCATCTCCCGGGCCTGCCAGCTACAGGCGACTCCTGCTCATTGATCAGCCAGCGGCCCACCCCCCAGCAGCGAGTCTGCACGTGCATGGACCAAGAGTTCCCGGCCTCGAATCAAAATGGATGATGCCACGGAGACGGCCTGTCAGCATCACCCCTCCGTGAAAAAGCCAGAGCAAAAACTGGCTTTCGATTACGTTACTGTCGAGGTCCGAGGGTTAGAGCGCACTCGGAGAAAGCGAGGAAAACAGTGTCTCGCCATTTTTTACAACTGTAATCAGAGGAGTCAGTGGCAGGCGCGGGCACCGCCACAAGACGAAGGTTCTCCAAATAGGGCAGTGGCGTCACAGCAAGGGGAGGCTGCAGAAGGGCACAGCCCCGATCTGTCCCGGACTCCCACGACTGAGCGCGGATCACCCTATTGACTTTGCCGCCTTTCCTCCTCTTGCTGCTGTCAGAGAAAGGATCTCGAGAGCTCTTTAAGAGCCAGACTCGAGTCCACCTGTTCCCTGCGTCTATCAAAGTTCCTGCGTGCCTGCTGCCTCCACGCCTGCCTCTCTGCTGTCTGCCTGCCAGTCTGTGCCTGACGACTTCCATCTGCTTGCCTTCATGTCTATGCCCGCCTGTCTGCCTCCGTCTGCTTTCCTGTCTGTGGCTTCCTGCTTGCCTTTCTCCTCTCAGCCTGCTTGCCTGCCTGTTTCTGCCTACTTCTGCCTGCGTGCTTGCCTATCTGCCTGCTTCTCTGCCTGCTTGCTTGCCTATCTGCCTGCTGGCCTGCCTGTCTATTGTCTGTTTGCTTGCTTGCCTTTCTCAACCTGTCTACTTTTGTGTGCTTGCTGTCATGCCTATGCTTGCCTGCTTGGCATCATACGTCTGCTTTCTGCTTGCCTCTCAGTCTCTGCCTGTCTAAATTGGTATGCTTACCTGTCCTGATTCTGTCTTTGTTCTCTTGCCCGATTCTATTATCTATCGTTTTTTCCTGTTCTGCCCAACTTCTCAAAAGCCAGATGACTTGTTTGACTACCTGCTTTGCTATGTACCCATTAGCCTCAAAAGTTGCCAATATCACCTCCTGCAAATCTTTAACTGTCCACCTGCCTTGCAGAGCAGCTGCTTTAAGTCCTCCGAAAGTGTGCATGCCTATTTGCTTGTCTTCCGCTCTGTGCACATGATGTGCTGTCTGCCTCCACAAGCTGCCTGGCCCTCTTCCCCTCGTCGTGCAGACGACTGACAAATACTTTACAACACAAGCCCCCCCCCCCCCCACCGCCCCCCCCCCCCCCCCCCTCCAATGTCCATCGCCACATCAGCTCTGGCCTGCGGCACCTTCCCTGCCCCTCCACCCATCTCTGTCTGTCTATGTTTCTGTCTGTCTGTGTGTCTGTCTATCTGTGTGTCTGTCTGTCTGTATGTGTGTCTGTCTGTATGTCTTTGTATGTCTGTCTCTGTCTCTCTCTCTTTCTCTCAGAGAAAGAATTGACCCACCTCGTCTCCCTACGCGATTCTTATGAGGCGAATAAGTAGGAAATGGTGACTTAACCTGGTGTAACAATAACCTCGTCTCGCAATTTGTTCATGCGCAATGGCCTGGAATAACCTACACAGCCTGGTATGCAGTAAAACTTCATTCTTCTCGTCCGTCCGTTCGTCCCACCCCCCCACCCCCACCCTCCCCTCCCCTCCTCCGTTCTTCCCTCCCTCCTCCCACAAATCACGACTTTTCGACATGTCTTCCATTACAGCGATTCGTCCTTATCCTTGAGAAGCCTAGTTTTCTCCCATACTCTAAAATACCCCCCCCCCAAATATGCTCCATTTCCAATACCTCTTCAGACATCTGCGAGAATGACTGCTCGACAGTAATAACCCCTGCATTTACTTCTTTTTTCGGCGTCTCTCTCCGCCAATCGACTGTCTTCGTGGGGTTTTCAGGGCAAAAAGCTTGTCCAGTCGTAATGACGGCCACTTTCTCCGTCGTATCCCCGCCAACGATACCAGATTGCCCATGGAATCATTACAGGCCATCTCCGCTGGAGACAGCGACAAAAAGTACCGGCATTTGATCACACAGCTGGCGAGGAGACAGCTGGGGGTGCTGACCTTTTTAATACAGGACATCCCTTCCCTGGCACATGGCTGTGAGGGCTCGTGAGCTTGGGGCGACTCGGAGCGCCGAACCTTCTGGAGACGAGCTTCCGTAGCTGCCCCAAGGTCAGAAGTTTGCCAAAGTGCTCGCAGAGAATTAGCATCGTTCCTTCTGCCTGCAGGTAGGGAAG
>JAWQFJ010007114.1:40000-42777 GCA_034096865.1 Theodoxus fluviatilis | reverse complement strand
ACTCATCTGGGCTGATATGTATGGCAGCCCAGTTGTGTAATCGACCTTTATATCGGTGCGAAAAGGGAGGACTTTCCATACGCAGGAACCACCGACACAGCGCTAACGTAACGATAACTTTATAGGTGCTCGCACTGTCTAATGTCTCGCTATCGGTCAATAAATTGTTTACCTTTTCGTGGAACATTGATAAATACCTCTGATAGGATCGAAAGTTGCCCCAGCTTAAAGATCCATTCAAACATTTTGTTTTTCTTCTCTCACTTTATGTTTGAACATGTGTTAATGGGGTGCATTCTAGCCATCATGGCTGAGTGCAGACCCTCAACGTTGCCTGTGCAGAGTGCTACAACAGGATACACGCTTAAGATTAGGGAAGTAACTTTTGGTTGAAATGAACACACCTTACTCAATTTTGGACATTTTTGTACGAACAATTTTCTGTACCGCTTATGGACTCGAAAGCTACCTTATCATTGAAATATATTCAAACACTTTGTCTGATTTCCCCTCACTTTCTCTTAAATCGAAAGGGATTCCCTCATGTCTATTTTCAGACTACCCGAACACTATCAAAGGCCTATCGCTGACTCCTGCATGCGAGGCTGTAGCAGGTCGTGTCGGACCGATAGCTTTCGGCAGGATTGCGCCTATCGGACTTATAAGATATTGGATTGTCCAGCATTCCAGCCCAGGCCAACAAGCGCTCAAAGTGGTCGGCCAATTTTAATAGTTTTCAAACATGTTTTGTTGTCAGTTCAGTATTGGCGGGGGATTGATAGTGTTTATAGATGTGACAACGCGGGTGAAGGTATCTAAAATCTTAATACATCATCAAAGCTATTTCAGAAGCATCGAACATATTCTTCGCGAGGAAAAGTTAGTCGCTGGTAAAGCGAGAGAGAGAGAGAGAGAGAGAGAGAGAGAGAGAGAAGAGAAAGAGAGAGAAGAGAGAGAAGAGAGAGATAGAGAGAGAGAGTGAGAGAGACAGACAGACAGAGAGACAGACAGACAGACAGACATACAGACAGACCATAAGACAGACAGACAGACAGACAGACAGACAGACAGACAGACAGACAGACAGACAGACAGACAGACAGACAGACAGAGCGAGAGACAGACAGACAGACAGACAGACAGAGACAGAACGACAGAGACAGAGGAGTGGTGGTGGTGTGTTTGATACATTTAAGTCATTGTAAGGAACCGTATACTTACAAATAACACATAGATTAGCGACATCTCTTCATAGGTATCGCAGCAAATGTTTCGTGTGAGAAATGGGTAAACAATGACCATGCAACGGTTTTACTGTGATATGGCAGCATATGCCTTACCTTTTGACTTAGACAAATTGTTAAGCCATTAAGAAATTGAGATGGTCATTCGATAATGATACATATACTGTACACTATCTGACTTCGACAGATTTCTTTTTCTTCGTGTGAGTGGTGCATACAGAGAAGGAAAATTGGGCCAAGTGCAATAAGTTTAAGAAAATTAGGAATAATGAAGACGAAGTTAACTTTGCATATACTCTTGCTGACAATCGTGCAAGAACTCCAATTTTCGTTTTCGATGGAAATGAACTTTGCATTAGATGTATCAAAATCTCAATCCAGGTAATTAAGAATATCCATAAAGGAAGAATATGAGAAAGTATACATTCATCTTCGTGTATTTTTAGGTAGATGAGGAAGACAGATAAAAGGTTTGCAATACTTAGAGCAAAATAAAACAACAAACAAAATTGCTTGGTGATCTTATCTTTTTCTCTCAATCCTAAACTTTTTTCCGGTAGAGCGAGCGCGCGCGCGAGAGAGAGAGAAATCAACCCTGTTGCTTGAGCATTCGGGGAAATCCACTATTTGAGGAGAAGTGTTTTAAGCGAAATAAAAATTGATTAATTTTTAACACGGCCTCTCTTAGGGGAAAAAAAGGAAGAAAAAAGTTCAGGCCGACTTACTGACCAACTTGTATTGCCATGTTACCGTAATCCCAACACAATTTTGGGCTTCATTATTGCATTTCTTTCAATATATTGTTTGTATTGTCCACTTGCCACATTTTTTAAAGATGTTTCACAACCTCAGAAGAAAACAAAAAAGTACACTGGATATTTATTTGTTGGACTGGAAAGGATGCTCTCGAATTTTACTCAAATTTACGTGCTCATTTATTATGCTGTTATATAATACTCTGGTCATCAGTGTCGATCAAACGATAACAAGATTGAGATGCGGAGAGAAGGCAGCCAACAAGGGAGGGATTCTGCTGCCAGAGATAAGGTAGCCTGATGACACGTTCCCTTCGAGGCAACGAGGGACATGCTTTCGCTTATTCACTCGCTTCCCCTTCAATCGTTTTCCAAAGCGGCAGAAAGGAAAACTCCCGCAGCTCCCTTTAACTTTTTGAAAGATTTAAACCTTGACATTATTGGCTAAGCCAACAAACAAAATCTGATCCTTCATTGTTTCGATACACCCTCGCTCCTGCAGTAGACGTATACTCCCTTCTATTTCTTCTGCGTCTTGCAGAACATTAAAGCAGTCCAGCCGTTGTGCAGCCGCCTACTCCTCTGAGTCGGTTACACATAGATACGTCAAACAGGGATTATGTTGCACTGGGCTTTGGACAGATGCACCAGATCTTTCCATCACCTCTTGCAACCTCACGCCTCCTCAGCCCCGACCGTGATACCTCCACTACTCAGGCATATGCAATTCCAGCGTTGCCACTAATGACATGCGCAGACAACCCTACATAAAGGACAG
>JAWQFJ010007114.1:32500-37500 GCA_034096865.1 Theodoxus fluviatilis | reverse complement strand
TTACCACAATCAGCGTCGATCATCGTGTTGTTACATTCCTGAGACCTCAGGAAATCCATCTCTACTCTGTCAAACGTCTTTTGTTGACATAATAGAGCAGATGCCGAATAGAAAATCACAAACCATGTAAACAGTTCGGAGATTTGGCCTCGGAAGGAATCTCGATTTGAAAAGCTGAGCGTGTCCCCACCAGTCATCTTCTTCTTTTGACGCCCTTATCTCCCTGCGGCGGCGTTGGGGCGCCGCCTTGAATGGTCTGCACACCAGTTTCTTCCACCTATCCCGGTCGTGAGTGAGAGCCTGGGTCTAAGGGAAAGGTTTACCTGTCCACTCTGTGACGTTGCCTGCCCAATTTTTCTTCTGCCTGCCTTTCCTTCTAATCGCCTCGACGGTTCCTTGAAGGATTGTTTTTGCAAGGCCATTAGATCTTGTCACGTGGCCATACCATCTCAGCTTCTGTTTCTTGACTGTAGTGAGCAGGTCTTCATGTGGGCCTATGTGTTGCTGGATGGTCTGCCTGATCCGTTCGTTGGTAATGTGGTCCAGGTAGGAGATGCCCAGGATGTTTCGATAGCCTCTTATCTCGACTGCTTGTATTTTCCTTTGCAACTCTGCTGTGAGGGTCCAAGTTTCGCATGCACACAGAAAGATGGACAGTACCAGTGCACGCAGAAGCCAAATCTTGTACTTCATGGTGATATGTTCATTCCTTCATATTGGTCTCAGTTTTGTGAGTGCAGTCAATGTTTGTGCAGTTCTTGAGAGCACACCTTAGACAGCCCTAACTTTCTAACAAAAGACCACATCTTCATGTGTTTTGCATCATCTTAAAAGACACTAAAAGATCTAATATCTCAAAAAGTCTAAATGGTCATCCAATGCTCTTTTTGAATCAAAAGCTCACGTTGTGCTCAACGATTACATCTTTGAGCATGCGTTATGACACATATAAAAAACACTCGTCTGGGGTCATTTTTTAATAAGCATGAGACATCACATATGAACAATATTTTTAAAAGGAAGTTATATATCTCTATATTGTAATCACGATAAATGCTTTCTAGCTTTGACTTTCTCCAGCTACCGATGCAATTCCACAGTCTTTTCAACTTCCATCTCAACCTCTAGCTCCTCTGTTTTTGTTTACCATCCTTTTAACAACATTTCCATTCTGAGAATAATGCACATGCATAGGGTTGTGACAGCTCATTGGTAAGATCCACTGTTGACTGCAAAGTCCCCGCAGCGAGTGCCTGAGGGAAGAGGACTGAAAAGAGGTTCAGATGTTGGAGCTACCTTCTGTACAAGTCTTACAGCATAGAAGAACATCACATTCCTGTGACTATTTCACAGATGTGAGCTCACTGGATTGTATCTTGCTTGCTGTACCTGGGGCCTGCTTTTTTGGCGGTCTGGACATTGTCTCACTTTGGAAGGTCGATGGTGCTAGACATAGCAGAGTGCAGATTCTCAGAAACTACACTGGCAATGACGACTAAATGCTTGCCCTGCTCAGTCATGGCTTAAATTCTCTCTCTTTCTCTCTCTCTCTCTCTCTCTCTCTCTCTCTCTCTCTCTCTCTCTCTCTCTCTCTCTCTCACACACACACACACACACACACACACACACACACACGCACGCACGCACGCTCGCACAGAGGGAGTAATGATTGTCAACAAAAGTGCCTTGTTGTCATTACTGACGTTAGACATAACGGTTAGTATGCACGTCAACAAGGCTGCGTAGACCACACCAACATCAATCCACGTGAGTCAGACTCCATGAATGAGTCGACGTGTCATGACTGCATTTGGTTCATTCAGTCCACCATTCATAGGACACCAGTCAGAGCCAACACGAAGCTTCAGATAAACTCACGGTGACGACGTGAGGCACCTGTTGTGGCATGCTTACTGTCATTTGTCGTGACTGCAAACCCAACAAAAAGTTGTCTGCAGTTTTGGGCGGTTTTAATCGTGTCTCATTTTCTGTTTTAAAAACATCTCAAGCTTTCTCATAGCCATTTCGTGGTGTCATTATAGCAGAAAGCTAGCAGTCGACAGATCAGCATTGAAGGAAATCTTCGAAGTTCAGCGAAAGACAACTGAAGTCAAATGTCAGTGGTATTGGTGGTGGTGGAGGTGGTAACAGAGATTATGGTGATAGTGGTAGTGGTGGTAGTGAAGGTAGTGGTGGCGATATTGGTGGTGATTTAGTGGTGATAGGCGAAAGTGGTGTAGTGGCGGTAGTAGTGGAGATGGTGATGGTAGTGACAGTACTTTTCTGTATGTGATCAATGATGACCCCTAATGGTACAATTTCTAATCCCATTGAATGCTTGGCAGTAAGCATGCTTGACACTGATATGAAATAATTTCAGCACATTTTACAAAAACTAAATACCTTGCAATGAAGCACACTCATATAATCACCACATTCGTCCAAACACTTACTGGGTGGTCAACAGCAAAAGCGTGTTATTTCACCTACACATTACTGTCTGTGAACTGATCACGATATGCTTCTGCAAGCGACTGTGTTTTTTCTGTTGCCCATTGTCTATTGCCACAGTGCTCAGATAGCTGAGGCGGCTTTTCCTCGGACTAGGATAGGATAGACTAGACAAGTTAGTCAAAGGGAATGCAACTGAGGCACGTTTTGTTTCGAAAGATATAGAAAAATGTTCAGACATGAGCGCTCACGGCGAGCGCTTGCAATGAGAGGGCAGATGTAGACAAGACTTGTTAGCTACACCAAGGCTTGGAACACCCTTCCATTGCAACTCAGATAGGATCCATTAGCCTCAGTCTTTAAGAGGATGTTGAAGATCGTCCTCTTTCCTGGATAGTAGCAGATTCACTGATACTGAATCACAAGCGCGGGACTAAGACACTAAAATAAAAACCAAATACAGAGGCGCGTTTTCCAGGACTAGGATAGGCTAGCAAAGTTAGTTGAAGATAATATTACTGAGGTGCGTTTCGTTTCGAAAGGTGTTTTTGGTCATGTTCAGAAATGAGCGCTCGCAACGATCGCCTGCGTGGACTGGTTCATGTCGAAGAAAAGCTTTAGGCTTTGCGAGCGCTCGCCGTGAACATTTTTCTATATCTTTCGAAACAAAACGCACCTCAGTAAGATTATCTTCGACTAACTTTGTTAGCCTAGCCTAGTCCTGGAAAATGCACCTCTGTGTTTTGTTTTTATTTTAGTGTCTTAGTCCCGCACCAGTATCAGTGAATCTGCTACTATCCAGGAAAGAGGACGATCTTCAACATCCTCTTAAAGACTGAGGCTAATGGATCCTATCTGAGTTGCAATGGAAGGGTGTTCCAAGCCTTGGTGTAGCTAACAAGTCTTGTCTACATCTGCCCTCTCATTGCAAGCGCTCGCCGTGAGCGCTCATGTCTGAACATTTTTCTATATCTTTCGAAACAAAACGTGCCTCAGTTGCATTCCCTTTGACTAACTTGTCTAGTCTATCCTATCCTAGTCCGAGGAAAAGCCGCCTCAGCTATCTGAGCACTGTGGCAATAGACAATGGGCAACAGAAAAAACACAGTCGCTTGCAGAAGCATATCGTGATCAGTTCACAGACAGTAATGTGTAGGTGAAATAACACGCTTTTGCTGTTGACCACCCAGTAAGTGTTTGGACGAATGTGGTGATTATATGAGTGTGCTTCATTGCAAGGTATTTAGTTTTTGTAAAATGTGCTGAAATTATTTCATATCAGTGTCAAGCATGCTTACTGCCAAGCATTCAATGGGATTAGAAATTGTACCATTAGGGGTCATCATTGATCACATACAGAAAAGTACTGTCACTACCATCACCATCTCCACTACTACCGCCACTACACCACTTTCGCCTATCACCACTAAATCACCACCAATATCGCCACCACTACCTTCACTACCACCACTACCACTATCACCATAATCTCTGTTACCACCTCCACCACCACCAATACCACTGACATTTGACTTCAGTTGTCTTTCGCTGAACTTCGAAGATTTCCTTCAATGCTGATCTGTCGACTGCTAGCTTTCTGCTATAATGACACCACGAAATGGCTATGAGAAAGCTTGAGATGTTTTTAAAACAGAAAATGAGACACGATTAAAACCGCCCAAAACTGCAGACAACTTTTTGTTGGGTTTGCAGTCACGACAAATGACAGTAAGCATGCCACAACAGGTGCCTCACGTCGTCACCGTGAGTTTATCTGAAGCTTCGTGTTGGCTCTGACTGGTGTCCTATGAATGGTGGACTGAATGAACCAAATGCAGTCATGACACGTCGACTCATTCATGGAGTCTGACTCACGTGGATTGATGTTGGTGTGGTCTACGCAGCCTTGTTGACGTGCATACTAACCGTTATGTCTAACGTCAGTAATGACAACAAGGCACTTTTGTTGACAATCATTACTCCCTCTGTGCGAGCGTGCGTGCGTGCGTGTGTGTGTGTGTGTGTGTGTGTGTGTGTGTGTGTGAGAGAGAGAGAGAGAGAGAGAGAGAGAGAGAGAGAGAGAGAGTGAGAGAGAGAGAGAGAAAGAGAGAGAATTTAAGCCATGACTGAGCAGGGCAAGCATTTAGTCGTCATTGCCAGTGTAGTTTCTGAGAATCTGCACTCTGCTATGTCTAGCACCATCGACCTTCCAAAGTGAGACAATGTCCAGACCGCCAAAAAAGCAGGCCCCAGGTACAGCAAGCAAGATACAATCCAGTGAGCTCACATCTGTGAAATAGTCACAGGAATGTGATGTTCTTCTATGCTGTAAGACTTGTACAGAAGGTAGCTCCAACATCTGAACCTCTTTTCAGTCCTCTTCCCTCAGGCACTCGCTGCGGGGACTTTGCAGTCAACAGTGGATCTTACCAATGAGCTGTCACAACCCTATGCATGTGCATTATTCTCAGAATGGAAATGTTGTTAAAAGGATGGTAAACAAAAACAGAGGAGCTAGAGGTTGAGATGGAAGTTGAAAAGACTGTGGA
>JAWQFJ010007114.1:22500-27500 GCA_034096865.1 Theodoxus fluviatilis | reverse complement strand
TCAATTTCTTAATGGCTTAACAATTTGTCTAAGTCAAAAGGTAAGGCATATGCTGCCATATCACAGTAAAACCGTTGCATGGTCATTGTTTACCCATTTCTCACACGAAACATTTGCTGCGATACCTATGAAGAGATGTCGCTAATCTATGTGTTATTTGTAAGTATACGGTTCCTTACAATGACTTAAATGTATCAAACACACCACCACCACTCCTCTGTCTCTGTCGTTCTGTCTCTGTCTGTCTGTCTGTCTGTCTGTCTCTCGCTCTGTCTGTCTGTCTGTCTGTCTGTCTGTCTGTCTGTCTGTCTGTCTGTCTGTCTGTCTGTCTGTATGGTCTGTCTGTATGTCTGTCTGTCTGTCTGTCTCTCTGTCTGTCTGTCTCTCTCACTCTCTCTCTCTATCTCTCTCTTCTCTCTCTTCTCTCTCTTTCTCTTCTCTCTCTCTCTCTCTCTCTCTCTCTCTCTCTCTCGCTTTACCAGCGACTAACTTTTCCTCGCGAAGAATATGTTCGATGCTTCTGAAATAGCTTTGATGATGTATTAAGATTTTAGATACCTTCACCCGCGTTGTCACATCTATAAACACTATCAATCCCCCGCCAATACTGAACTGACAACAAAACATGTTTGAAAACTATTAAAATTGGCCGACCACTTTGAGCGCTTGTTGGCCTGGGCTGGAATGCTGGACAATCCAATATCTTATAAGTCCGATAGGCGCAATCCTGCCGAAAGCTATCGGTCCGACACGACCTGCTACAGCCTCGCATGCAGGAGTCAGCGATAGGCCTTTGATAGTGTTCGGGTAGTCTGAAAATAGACATGAGGGAATCCCTTTCGATTTAAGAGAAAGTGAGGGGAAATCAGACAAAGTGTTTGAATATATTTCAATGATAAGGTAGCTTTCGAGTCCATAAGCGGTACAGAAAATTGTTCGTACAAAAATGTCCAAAATTGAGTAAGGTGTGTTCATTTCAACCAAAAGTTACTTCCCTAATCTTAAGCGTGTATCCTGTTGTAGCACTCTGCACAGGCAACGTTGAGGGTCTGCACTCAGCCATGATGGCTAGAATGCACCCCATTAACACATGTTCAAACATAAAGTGAGAGAAGAAAAACAAAATGTTTGAATGGATCTTTAAGCTGGGGCAACTTTCGATCCTATCAGAGGTATTTATCAATGTTCCACGAAAAGGTAAACAATTTATTGACCGATAGCGAGACATTAGACAGTGCGAGCACCTATAAAGTTATCGTTACGTTAGCGCTGTGTCGGTGGTTCCTGCGTATGGAAAGTCCTCCCTTTTCGCACCGATATAAAGGTCGATTACACAACTGGGCTGCCATACATATCAGCCCAGATGAGTAAAAAGAAGAGCAAACGTCGTGGTAGACACTGATCAACATGAACATAGGAATATATCAACATGATTCTTTGCGGAAATAAGTAGAAATCAAGAAAGAAACTATAAATTTACAAGTTTTCTTTCCTAGGCAGAATTATGCAAGTTCCCTTTCAAAGAAGGTGTACTTGAAAATAGATACAAAGTGCCTACGAGAATGAAAATGAGAAAGCAGAATCTTACCACGTGTTCTCTTTCATATGCACACTACGCACGCACGTGTATATGTGTTTCTTTGTCTCTCTCTGTCTCTCGCCCCCCTCTCTTTCTCTCTCTTTCTCTCTTTCTCTGTCTCTCCCTCTTTCTCTCTGTCTCTCTCTGTCTCTCTCTGTCTCTCTCTGTCTCTCTCCGTCTCTCTCTGTCTCTCTCCGTCTCTCTCTGTCTCGCTCCCCCTCTCTTTCTCTCTCTTTCTCTCTCTCTCTCTCTGTCTCTCCCTCTTTCTCTCTCTCTCTCTCTCTCTGTGTCTCTGTCTCTCTCTCTCTGTGTCTCTGTCTGTCTGTCTGTCTGTCTGTCTCTCTCTCTCTCTCTCTCTCTCTCTCTCTCTCTCTCTCTCTCTCTCATTTAGATGGCAAATTTACCTACATGACAAGTACTGGCAACAGTGTGATAGACTACTTTCTTGTTTACGGTGATTTGTTTCCCATTTGTGCATCACTTAATGTAAAAGAAAATGTATTAACGTCCCATTTGTGCATGGAACTATGTTTGAAGTGTAAGAGAAGTTTTTGTTATCGAAAAATTCGTTTGGGAGGAGGCATTGAGTGAGGAGTTTAAAAGCAATTTACAAAGTGGGGTAGAAGGATTGGAGAGATTGTTAGATGATCATATGGATGTAAACGCTGCGGCAGAGGCAATTACAAATTGCTATGCGAGTGCTGCAGAACCTTTGAAGAAATCAATTGTGTGCGGGAGAGCAAGACACGGTCAGCCGTAGTTCGACAGGGACTGTAGGGCAAGCAAGAATCTGTTACGCTCTTTACTACGCAGATACAGCCGCACATTGGAAACGTGTGATAAAGAATCGTATAAGCAAAGAAGAAAAGAGTACAAGTCCTTGCTAAAGTCTAAGAAAGAGTCGTATAGAATGAATGCTCTTATTAGTCTGAAAGGTAGTATTAAAGACCCTTCCCTGTTCTTGAAACAGGTGAGAAAGCTTAACCTTAGGTCTGCTATGTATTGCAGTATATCATGTGAAGCATGGAAAGATTATTTTTCTGAAATGTATAGCCATGCTTCAGCTGAACAGCAACAGCAAACTGATATTGACTACAGTGTACTCATATTAGCATCAGATGAGTTGTCACCCCTTGATTGTGAAATAACTAAGGAAGAGGTTAGATGTGCAATAGATAAACTAAAGAATAGGTAGGTTTCAGGGGAGGGCAAGATATTGGCAGAAATGCTCAAGTGTACACCTCAGAGACTCATAACAATCATTGCTCAGCTTTTCAATAATATGCTTGCCAAAAAGTGTTTTTCACATATTTGGACGAAATCAACTATCTTACCAATCTAGAAAAGAGGAGACCCCGCTATCAAAGATAATTATAGGGGAATTTCAATCACAAGTATTTTTAGTAAAGTATTCACTATTCAGCTTATGCCTGATGCTACGATTATATATCTGTTACTGTTCGCAGATGATATTGTTCTTGTATCAGACACGGTCGTTGGTCTGCAAAACCAATTGAACAATCTCAAAAAGCTTCAGACACAGTTGGTCTGGATGTAAACCAACAAAAAACAAAGGTCATTGTTTTCCGAAATGGTGGTTATCTGGCAGGTCATGAGAAGTGGTATCTGGGTACGGAAAGAATTGAGACTGTGAATGAGTACAGATATCTTGGAGCACTGTTCACTTCGAGACTGTCCTTGAGTATTTTACAGTCTGATCTTATACTTAGAGCAAAAGCTGGTATGATTCAACTGACTAAGTGTCTACAAAAATTAGGAAATGTGTCACCAGATGTGTATTTCAAAATGATTACTACCCAGATACAGCCGGTACTTTTGTATACATCAGATCTGTGGGGACTATACAACTGTTCGGAAATATAATCTGTACACCTACAAGCTATGAAAAGATTTCTCAATGTTCCTTTACAAGCTCCTAACTTGATGACGTATGGTGAAATCGGAAGATACCCACTGTATATCAATGCAACTTTAAGGGCTATTAAGTACTGGTTGCGTGTACATATGATGGAGGCAACTAGATACCCTAACAAAGTTTACAAGATGATGCTCATCTCGGGAAATAATGGAAACTGAGTTGACAAAATAAAAGATGTATTGTATAGATATGATTTTGCTGATGTATGGCGTAATCAGAATGTGCGGAATGAGACAGAGTTCTTGCTAGAGTTCAGAAAGCGCCTTATCACTGAATACATGAATGTATGGACAGTTTCAATATCAGCGAGTGGTAGATATGAACTGTACAGATCCTTTAAGACAGAATTGAATAGAGAGAAATATTTGTATATACATGTATTAGATACAACAGTTTTTCGAGATGTTTATGTTCTTTTTAGGATGGGATTCAGCGATCTGTTCACGCTTAAATACAGATTTGCTACGGAGCGAGCTGATAATGCTTACTTATGTCCAGCTTGCTTTGAAACAGACGAAAATGAACAGCATTTGTTACTTGAATGTCCTGCCTATGAAGATCTCAGACGAATGTATATACGCAGGTTGATGACGAATACATATGCTTTTGATGTTAAGGTACTCCTGTCGCTGGAGGAGTAAGAGGCAGTTCGAGCGGTTGCAACGTATTTATATTATGCATTCAAGAGAAGAAAAGAAGCTGTTTCTATTGCTATGGCCGAAGAGGCATATTATGTGTAATTGTGTTGTGATGGGCCGGTGGCCTAACAAAAATAAACCATTCGTTCGTTCGTTCGTTCGTTCGTTCGTTCTCTCTCTCTCTCTCTCTCTCTCTCTCTCTCTCTCTCTCTCTCTCTCTCTCTCTCTCTCTCTCTCTCTTAGAAATGCATAACACGATTCTTAATTAAGAAACCACGAGGGGATGTATGTACATTCCTAATGCAGGGAATTGATGTCAGAATGACTCCTTCAATAGCGATGTACATTATATACGCCTTTCAAATAAGAGAACACAAAATTATGGGAGTAATTTGACAGAGCGAAAAAGAAGTCATTGATTTCTTCCTTTAAGTGCGTATTCAAACTTGTTCGCTATCTATTAATAGTTGAAGCAGCATAGTGTCAATTGCAAAATTATTATTCTGACATACTTGATGAACGATGGGCCGAGGACTTTGATATATATATATATATATATATATATATATATATATATATATATATATATGTGTGTGTGTGTGTGTGTGTGTTTGTGTGTGTGTTTGTGTATATGTGTGTGTGCATGGTGTCTGTATGTGTGTAAACTTGTGTATGTATAAGACAAATAGATAAAATCACTTAATCACTTAATCACAGGCTACGAGTTATGGAAAACGAGGAATGGCGCAATACGGGTGTTATATGCTTTTAAAACATGGAGCAGAGAAAATGTTGCTAAGATAGTATAATGTGTTTGCCTAAATTAATATTGCAGTCTTGCGAT
>JAWQFJ010007114.1:10000-15000 GCA_034096865.1 Theodoxus fluviatilis | reverse complement strand
GTGTCTCTACAAGATCTATGAAACAGTTCACTGCAACGTTCTCTGCAGTAGCACCTAACAATATGTTACAGTTTCACAGAACTATCTGTTTGTTGCGCTTTTGATTGAAATAGATTTCTATTCTCACATTCAGCGAAGAAAAGTTCGAGAGTTTCAGCATAAGCACGGCAAAATGAGCAGGAATCATCTAGGATAATGTTCATTATAAACAGAAAGTTTTTTTCTACTGAAATCATGCTAAAATTCGATGAGTGTGTAGAAAATCAATGTTTATAAGAGCACACATTACGACTACCATATCCGGCCTCAGCACTCAAAATAATTGTTGTCATATTTTCATTTAAAAATGCAATTTGTTGTTATTCGGTTTGAACAGGCGCCAGGGGGCTATAACAACATTTGTACAATCATCTACACTTCTTCACTGGCCCCCTTTCAATGAACTAAGAAAGTTATTGATTAAAATTAATCTGAGAAAATGTTGATGGCAGTTTTAGGTAAAGGAACAGTCTGTGTCACGCAACCATGGGAAAGCCAACTTCTCAATGCAAGGGAGGCAACTCTCACTCAGCTACCGCGACGTTCGAGACGTCACAAAGTGGAAGGGAGGCAATTCCACAAACTCTTCGCGAAAAGGGGAGCGTGACTTTGGAACTGGGCGGGGGGTGGGGTTGGGGTGGGGGTGGGGGGGTGGGAGGTGGGGGGGTGAGACTTTGGGGATGGGGAGCGAGTTTGAGGGGAAGACTAGTGTTTCGCTAAGGACGAACGGGCTCAAAGTCAGTGTTACTTTCTGTTGATGTGCTGTACATCTCCATGGCATGACTTTCGATGCTCATGCCGTCATGTAAACCTACTGCAGCTGTGTAACCCACTTGCCTTTTTTCAGTTTTCGGTCTGCAGTGTCAAACGTTTGCTTTTTTACATGAAGTAAGAAAATGCAGTTTATGAACAGTATATAGTAACTTTCGTTTTTATTTGCTCTTTTTTCTCTTTTGATGCTGTATGGTGGGTTCTTTTTGTTTTGTTTCGTGTTGTTTCGTCTAGCTTGGAAAAAAGATTCAGCACTCATACAAGTAGGAGAATGCATTTTCTTGAGGAAAGGGTAAAAATTAATTATGGAAATACGTGTTACTGAAAAATGCCACCCAGTCCAAAACATACTGCAGAAAAATATTCAAACCATAACAACCTCTGATGTTTACTGAAAACATTATCTTTATTCTAACACGACAATTGAATTCAAAGTTGTGAAAATATACTTGATCTATTAATGTTGCAGTCATACATATTAACCTGAATGATACTGTCAGAATAATGCCATTAGAACATAAAACTGTGTTGGCTATTAGAATGGATCATTATAACTAGCCTTCCAAAATTGCATTTCACTTTGCTCATTATTCTACGAATTCAGTCCAAGAGTAAATTGCTTTCAACATTATCAAGGGACAGTGGTGCACTTTGAAATGATTAATTATTAACTTTTTTCCATGGTCAGTCACTTTTGGGTATTTACAAGTAACCATACAGTGCATGAGTGCTGTGGATTGGAGTGTGGAGTGCTGGCTAACCTGACGGGGAGGGAAATGGAAGGATGCTAGATGGATAATTGGGTGGGTGGATGCATAGATGGATAGTTGGGTGGGTGGATGGCTAGATGGATAGTTGGGTGGGTGGATGCATAGATGGATAGTTGGGTGGGTGGATGCATAGATGGATATTTGGGTGGGTGGATGCATAGATGGATAGTTGGGTGGGTGGATGCATAGATGGATAGTTGGGTGGGTGGATGCATAGATGGATAGTTGGGTGAGTGGATGCATAGATGGATAGTTGGGTGGGTGGATGCATAGATGAATGGACTGATGGATGGATGGTCGGAGTAATGGACATATGAATGGATGAATAAACGGATGTATGGATGGATGGATGGTTGGACGAATCCACAAACGGACGACAGATGAATGAATTATGAAAAGATAGAGAGATAAATGCATGGATGAATGTCCGGACGGACGAACGGCCGCTAGATGGCTTGCTGTCAGGCGGACAGAAGAAGGCGTGAACTGTACACCTGGTGGTTGAATGGACGTTGAGAGAGTTGGCAGGTTGTGAAGTTTGTGCCTCGGTGGATTGCTCTCGAGTGGTAGGACCGGTGGTTTTTCGAGAGGGCAGATCGGTCGTTAAGTCAGTGTTCTTACTGCCAGATACCGTACTTCTTCAATTGTTAGGGCTTTTGCATTTGTTTCATGCTGGAGTATCCAGAGGCAAAAGAAGAAGAAGAAGGTGGAGGAAGAGGAGGAGGGACGAGGAGGGACGAGGAGGGAGGAGGAGAGAGGAGGAGGGAGGAAGAGGGAGGAGGAAGGGAGGAGAGAGGGAGGGAGGAGAAAGGGAGGTGAAAGAAGGGAGGAGGAGGGAGGAGGAGATAGGAGGAGGAGATAGGAGGAGGAGGGAGGAGGCGAGAGGAGGAGGGAGGGAGGGAGGGAGGGAGGAGGGAGGAGGGAGGGAGGAGGGAGGAGGGAGGAGGGAGGGAGGGAGGAGGGAGGGAGGAGGGAGGGAGGAGGGATGGATAGAGGAGGGAGGAGGGAGGAAAGAAGAGGGAGGAGGGAGGAAAGAGGAGGGAGGATGGAAGATGGATGAGGGATGAGGGAGGAGGAAGGTGGGAGGAGGGAGGATGGATGGATGGAGGATGGATGAGGGAGAAGGGATGGATGGATGAGGGAGGAGGGAGGAGGGAGGAAAGAGGAGGGAGGATTGAGGAAAGAGGAGGGAAGAGGGAGGATGGATGAGGGATGAGGGAAGAGGGACGATGGAGGAGGGTGAAAAGAGGAGGGAGAAGGAAGGAAAGAGGAGGGAGGAGGGAGAAAAGAGGAGGGAGGATGGATGAGGGATGAGGGAGGAGGGACGATGGAGGAGAGAGGAAAGAGGATTGAGAAGGGAGGAAAGAGGAGAGAGGAGGGAGGATGGACGAGGGAGGATGGAGGAGGGACGATGGAGGAGGGAGGAAAGAGGAGGGATAAGGGAGGAAAGAGGAGGGAGGAGGGAGGATGGACGAGGGAGGAGGGAGGAAGGAGGAGGGAGGATGGACGAGGGAGGAGGGAGGAAGGGATGAAAGGATGAAGGGATGAAGGGATGGAGGGATGAAGGGATGAAGGGATGGAGGGATGGAGGGGTGAAGGGATGGAGTGGAGGAGGAAGATGAAGAGGATGAGGAGGATGAAGAGATGAAGAGGATGAGGAGGATGAAGAGGATGAAGAGGATGAGGAGGATGAGGAGGAGGAAGAGGATGAAAAGGATGAGGAGGATGAGGAGGATGAGAAGGATGAGGAGGATGAGAGGGATGAGGAAGAGCAGGATGAGGAGGATGAGGATGAGCAGGATGAGGAGGAGGAGGGGGAGGAGGGGGAGGAAGCTTCCTTTATCCGTGGCTTTCGAATTCCAACAGCAAGAGACTGTTGACGTTGAAAAGCAAATAACAAAATATTTTGTAACACAACAACTTAAGGGACACTGCATTGAACACCTTAAGATCGCCTGACATTCCTATTCTAGAAAAGGTCGTTGCAAGTCCCCATTCGATCTAAAACAGATAAATGCCGAGACGCCTTCATAAGTAAAAAGGTCTAAAGAGCGAAAAGGGTTACACACAAGAGTAGCGTGCTATGTAGATCAGACCCGTTTGACTTGCGTAGGAATCCGTGCCAGGGACGGAGGGGATTGCAACAGGAAAGCGTGCAATTTCATACACATAAGAATGGCACGTTGGACAGCGTTCCTAACTGCAGGTGGATGCTGAAAGGTAATGTAGGAAATTATGTTGAGATACAACAAAGAAGAATAGGTCTGCGTCCACAATTTTATTCGAAATTCAAGCCAGTCAGCGGTGAATCATCAATTGCAACTTCATTTCCAATTCGATTCCCCCAAAATTGTCAGTGCAGGGTTATTTTATCAAGACCTGGAAGGCTAGAGCTGGTTGACAGTATGGTTTGATTGCGTTAGGACCACCCGACACCCATCACCATGGAAGTCCGTCGTGGTGTCCGTCGAATAGATCTGAGGAGTCACTGACGAAAATGGACCTCGACGTGGGACGTGCAGACATGTCCGCAATATGAGACAGAAGCAGATCCTGCAGGATCCAGAGCTCTGTCCTTGCGAGAGAGACGCTTCTCATTAAGGGCTTTGAGTCTCTAACTACACAAGCGCAAGCTCTCTCTGCGTACCTCGTTATAACATGAAACGTCGTGAACATCATTCAGTGGCATTAAGACTTGGATGTGACACTGGGACCATACCATTAGGATCACTCAATGTAAGCAATCTCGAGTCACATCAGGAATACGCGATAAATCAAGGATTTTAGTGTGACAATGCCTCGATGGTCAATATTTACATGCAGCAGTGTAGCAGTGTCAGACTTTACCATGTGCGAGGTTAATACACATTGTCCGTTTCTATGTGAATGCAGATCTTTTTTTAAAGCAAAACATAATAAGCGATCTAACTGCATACAAGTACATACAAGGAAAACAAGCGAGGACACGCAAAAGAAATGGATGGATGGATATAGTTTTACGGCCTATCAGTCTTTGAATGCTATGTGAAGCCATTAATCACAGAATCAATTAAACTTTCTAGAGTAAGCGCAAGTCACGATGTCCCTATTAATTCGCCTCTCACGAAGCGAGCAGGGAGACGCGGTGGTACTGTTTTCATTCCCATACAACACCATCCGCAGTAGGCTCGTTGCCTCCAAGGACCAAACCGACAAACTAGACCTGTGTGAAATTGGTGTACCGCATTGATTGTGACAATTGTAGCCAGCACAACATAGAAGAATTCTACATAGGCAAGACAAAAAGGCGTTTGAAGGAGAGAGTGGGGGAATACCGACAGGACTCATGTCCTGTGGGCGAACACATGGCCCAGACGGAGCACGACTTCATGGAAGACACCTTCTCCGTGCTCGAGCGTTAGGCAAACCGGTTCCGCAGAG
>JAWQFJ010007114.1:0-5000 GCA_034096865.1 Theodoxus fluviatilis | reverse complement strand
CACGGTGTCTCTAGTTATTCGCCTCTTGCGAATCACGTATGGAGACGCGGTGGGTCTATTCTTACACACAGAGGCGAAGGACAGCAAGAGAATGAAAGGAAAGTGAAGGATGAAAGTGGAAGAGAGTCAATAGTAGAGTCAGGGTTGAGTAACTCGTACCTCTACCAAAACCAACATCTAATGTTGACCCATTTAGGACCGGAGGAGAAGCAGGAGGTGAAGTATTTGTTGCTGAGGTATCCATCGCTATTTTCCCATGTACCTAGGAAGATCCACCTTGTGATGCACGATATGGAATTGATGAGAGAAAACGCCCAACGTGTAAAGCAACATGAGTACCGGCTTTAGGGCGATAGAAAGGGAGGTGTTGAGAAAGGAAGTGCACATTTCTGCTAGACCATGATTTGATGGAGCCCAGCTCCAGTGGAGGGAGCTCTACCTGCGTTTAAGTCAGAAGCCAAAGGGAGGAGGATGTGCATTGACTACCAAAATGGAACAAGGAATGGAGTTAAAGCGCTTGTTAGCTTTTTAAGCTATATAAGGCTATTTATACTAATCGTTTGAGATGGTTAGTCAGAGCGAATCAACTCTCAATTCACCTCTTTCGAAATGCGTAGGAAGACGCAGTGGGGTACATTCTTACCTCCAAACCCACAGGGGGATACTGACAGGGAAATGCCACGACCAAAACAGACTCCTACACAATTCCCAGATTTGACGACTGTGTTGACAGTGTAAGCATTTCCAATATCACAAGTACAGATCTCTTAAAAGGGTATTACAGAATTCCACTTACAGGGTCAAAGAGATGTCCGCATGTGACTTCTAATGGTCTATATCATTACAAGGTCATTCTCCTTAAACAGAAATATATCCCAGGGACTTGCGAATGAGATCATTGGGGACTGGAAAAGGAAAACGTAGCTCTTTGCCGTTGGAATTGTCTCCTGCGTGTATCACCCCACCCCTCCCTCTGCCAGAGGGGACTGCTCTGCCAGCAGAGTTCAACCCGGGAGTGTTCTCTGCCTCCCCCAGGAGTTGACTAGGATGAGACGGGAGAGTCAGTTTGTGCCACCTGGTGGTGTGTGTGTAAAATGTTGCCCCCGTGTTCCCCTTCGTCTCTGCATGCAAATTGATTCATGGATGAAGGAGGAGCCCCTACATCGACAGCAAGAGACACGTCAGTTACAGGTCTTCGTTAGGGCTTATTTCTACCTGTCGGCCAGCGATCAATGGCCAATTTATTCTGCCATGATTTTGCCTGTGCCGGATGTATTAAATCGCAATACCTTCCATCCACCATGCCCTCTCACGAGTTTTTCTCCTTCCACACCCCACCCCCAGTTTGAAAGTGCATGCCGAGCGCGTTTTACGCGCGCATGCAGGGTAAATGCACTTGTACAGCCACCACCTTCCCATAGTTGCGATCACTGGGCCATTTAGAGTATGCTGAATGTGTTGGTTGCAACACAATCCAGTAGAACAAAATGCGCCAGACAGTCCGACTAGCATCTGAACACTCAAGAACTGAAAAACAAACTTAACCGAGTGCGGTCAGACAAGAGGGTCAAGCAAGCTTAAAGAGCTTACTTGATTCTTAAATTGGTGATTTTTCCGGAAAGCGTTTTACGCCCACTTTGAAATCGGCAGAATAAATAACTTTTCCCCCCCCCCTCAAAGGAATCAGTTTGAACGTGTAAACTGTTACTGATTAAAGCACTGCAAGAGGAAGATACTCAGCAGTGTAAAGCATTTCCTTCAAGACTTGTCCATTTTTGGATCCGTCGTTTTTGTTATATCAGCAAGCGCGCCGAAATTATTAGCTAAAATACATGTAGATTGAATGAATGAATGAAGTTGTATGGCCCATCGGCCTTTGTATACTATTGAAGGCCAACGACTACAACATTTTAAGAGCTGGTGAGAGTACGAACAAGTCAAGTCTCGATTTCCGCCATTCTTCGCGTATTGCAAAATCGCTTATAGAGACGCAGAAGGTGTGTATTAACCCTTAACCCGCAGGGGTTAGATGGATGGATGGATGGATGGATGGAGTTTAAGGGCCTATCAGCCTTGTAGGCTATATAATACCTCAACGTTGATAAGCACTCATCTTTACCAAGTTATAAAAAACACTCCACGACAGTGGAGTCTATCCATAGGGTTTAGCTCCAGGTAGAGGCCTCACCGTGTAGATTTGTCCAAGTTCAACACCAACGATTGCTCCTGGAGTTACTGAGAGCGGATAGCTGTGACTGATTGTTTTCCCTCGACCCCTTCAATTCAGCCTGTTGAGACCGCAATGACCGCTTGTAAAAATAAATACTAGTAATCAAAATTCATCCTCTGTTGGGTCATTTTGAGTATTAGCATCTGCAAGAGATTCACCTGCCGTAGCCCATCTTGACTACGTGGAAGGAGTGGCCGTGCATGTGGACGGGATGAGCCCATCCTTTGCCATTGCCCATGTTCAGGAAGACCATCTGGATGACGCGTCCTGACCGCAGCGTCAAGGACTGCGCGCACCAACACAGCTGCAAGAACCCAAGGAGTCAGTTGATCTAAACAAAGGCAGTTTTCATAAACTGTTCTTCCACGATCTATTCATCTCTCTATCCACACGTTTCCCGATCCGAAGAATGGAAAAAAGCTAAAGTTATTCCTTTGCGATAAGTGAAGATTCCTTTATATTTTCAATACGTTCTGTACTATCATCATAGTCACTTGAAAAGAATGTTCACAAGCATTTGCTGGCATTTATTGATAGACTTTTATCTACTCCACTCTTTTCAGTTTCCGGCTAAAACATTCTTGCCACACAGCACTGTCTCGGTTATTTAACTTCTAGGGTATATGCCAGAACATGTTAAAGTAATTTGCTCCGTCTTCCTTGATCTCAGAGAAGCATTTGAAACGTTTCATAATAAATTTTTTAATGTAAAGTTATCACTAATTTTCAATGGTTGTAATAACTGAAATTCTTTCAATCATTCCTAGAGAATTGAAAGCAGTGTGTCCATTTTAATGGACGCATTTCTTTTCATGGCCATTTACATGTGGATGTTCCACAAAATTCTCTATAAGGCCCTCTATTATTCTACCCTTTCATCCAAGATCTACCATTACATATCTCTGACAAAATGTTTACATGGAATATGCTTGCTGACGATGTAACACTTTAATCCTCGGTTTCGGGACAGGGTGTCTAGCAGTAAAACTTCAAGTGAGCCTGAAAAAAAAATCCTCGTGCAATTCTAATCTTATGGCCATAAACCCTTCCAAAACTAAATACATAGTGATAACTACAAGACAAAAACATAAAGTATATCCTTTATCTCTTCCTCTTTATCTCAATTCTTTGCCAGTCGAACCAGTTCTTGAGCATACATTTGTTTTAATATTGTACTATTATTTAGGATGGCAATCACGCAATGAGTATATCCGTTAAAAAGTTTATATTAATCTGTTTCTTATCTCAAACTATTGTTGACATTTAAACTTGCACAATCTTCTTTCGTGCTTATATATCATCTCACGTCAATTAAGTATCAACAATTTGAGATGGCTGTCGTGACGCTGCCTTTAAAAGGTTACAACCACTGTAACGGAGAGCCTATAAACTTGTATAACAGATAGACAACCATCCACAAATGTCAAAATGAAAGAATTTGATTGCTTGCCTTTCCGTTACAATTTCCACCTTTACAAATGTGTCTTAATGAAAAAACACAAGATTGCAACGTGCCTGATTATCTGATGTCTGTGTGTCTGTCTGTGTGTCTGTCTGTGTCTGTGTGTGTGTGTGTCTGTGTGTCTGTCTGTCTGTGTGTCTGTCTGTGTGTCTGTCTGTGTCTGTGTGTGTGTGTGTCTGTGTGTCTGTCTGTCTGTGTGTCTGTGTGTCTGTCTGTGTGTCTGTCTGTGTCTGTGTGTGTGTGTGTCTGTGTGTCTGTCTGTCTGTGTGTCTGTCTGTGTGTCTGTCTGTGTCTGTGTGTGTGTGTGTCTGTGTGTCTGTCTGTCTGTGTGTGTGTGTGTCTGTGTGTCTGTCTGTCTGTGTGTCTGTCTGTGTCTGTGTGTGTGTGTGTCTGTGTGTCTGTCTGTCTGTGTGTCTGTGTGTCTGTGTGTCTGTCTGTCTGTCTGTCTGTCTGTGTGCCTGTCTGTCTGTCTGTCTGTCTGTCTGTCTGTCTGTCTGTCTGTCTGTCTGTCTGTCTGTCTGTCTGTCTGTCTGTCTGTCTGTCTGTCTGTCTGTCTGTCTGTCTGTCTCTGTGTGTGTGTGTCTGTCTGTGTGTCTGTCTGTGTGTCTATCTGTCTCTCTGTCTGTGTGTCTATCTGTCTTTCTATCGGTCTGTCTGTCTGTCTGTCTGTCTGTCTGTCTGTCTGTCTGTCTGTCTGTCTGTGTGTCTGTGTGTCTGTCTGTCTGTGCGTCGTCTGTCTGCCTGTCTGTCTGTCTGTCTGTCTGTCTGTCTGTCAGTCTGTCTGTCTGTCTGTCTGTCTGTCTGTCTGTCTGTCTGTCTGTCTGTCTGTCTGTCTGTCTGTCTGTCTGTCTGTCTGTCTGTCTGTCTGTCTGTCTGTCTGTCTGTCTGTCTGTCTGTCTGTCTGTCTGTCTGTCTGTTTGTCTGTGTTTCCGTCTGTCTGTGTGTCTGAGTGTCTGTCTGTATGCGTGTCTGTCTCTCTGCGTGTCTGTCTGTCTGCGTATATGTCTGTCTGCGTGTCTGTCTGTCTGCGTGTCAGTCTGTCTGCGTGTCTGTCTGTCTGCGTGTCTGTCTGTCTGCCTGCGTGTATGTCTGTCTGTCTGTCTGCGTGTCTGTCTGTCTGCGTGTCTGTCTGCCTGCGTGTCTGTCTGTCTGCGTGTCTGTCTGTCTGCGTGTCTGTCTGTCTGCGTGTCTCTCTGTCTGCGTGTCTGTCTGTCTGCGTGTATGTCTGTCTGCATGTCTGTCTGTCTGCGTGTCTGTCTGTGTGCGTGTCTGTCTGTGTGCGGGTCTGTCTGTCTGTCTGTCTGTCTG